>WUQG02134230.1:0-24342 GCA_011317285.2 Androctonus mauritanicus | reverse complement strand
ACAAGACCTACTTTATTTACAGAAATGTATTGATTGACCTCTGATAAAATATTATTTAATGTGCCTAAAGTTAATCTAAGGAAAAATGAATTTATATATATTAAAAAATGCAAGACTGCAAAATGTGCAAATTCTTTTCTTATGAGAGCGTCCAGTATTATAGTAGTATTATGTAATGTATTTTTATTATGCAATTATGTTTTTCATATTTCTTTGAAAGTATTATTTTATTTTTATATTATTTTCTTATATTTGTTATTTTGTTACATTGTCTGGGGTCACCCAAATGTACTCCATACTCAGAGTGAAATAAATAAATAAATAAATCTAAAAAGTTATAGGCCTAATTGTTAACATCTTTGATTGGATATGCAGATTATATTAATAGCATCAAACCATAATGCACGTACTGCATATTATGTGATATTGGATTAAAAAATATTCCACGCATTATAGCTGTTCTAGACTGTAAATAAGTATATTTAATATAACAATTTGCATTATAAATATATTATTTATTAATTTCTTAAGTAATTATTAATAATAATAACGCTTCGAAATTAATTGAACGATGTTTCTAATTCATCATCCATCAGCAAGTTTTCTAAATGCAAACAGGTGGAGTTACCGATAAATTGCATTGATTCACTTCATCTTTCAATATCATTTATAATGTTGAATAACTATATTGATAATACAGTAAGACGTGAATCTTAAATATCAAATTATATTTTTAAACAACAAAATAAGAAATTTTTATCTATCATTATATATGTAGTAAAAGAAATATTTTTTCAGAATTGTTTGTTACTGTCATTTCTACCATTTTATTTGCATTTCTTTATCTCCTTATAAAACTTCCCATGTGCATTAAATTAAGTAAACTTAACTTAAAAATTTTTAGGAATTTTGTTATGCAAAGCATTTACAGCAAAAAGCTTCTATTATTTGATTAAGTTGTATAGAAACACTTTTTATATCAACTAATGTTTGCATTAAAATAGACTAGCTCTGAAAACAAAAACATTTATTCAATTATTCATAAATGTTTCATAATTTGAAATGAAAAGTTTGAAAATATAATCATTTTGGCATTTTAAATATCGATATATAGGCCTATATAGCAAATAGCATGAGACAATGATTAAAATTTATTATTCTCATATTAATGAACTTCTAATTGTCCAGTTTATGTATATAGAGCTCACGTTTCTACAGACTAGACATTTTTCGATAACTATCAGACATATGAAAAAACTGTAGAGCAGATCTCCTATTACATTTTCCTTCCAAATTGAAATCAATTATTAAAATTTGTCAGAAAAATCTATTAATTAGTTTAAAAATTATTAAAGGAAGATAACAGCCTTTGATATCAAAGTAATTTTACTATTAATTTTTATAAGTTTTTAATTGTAATAAATTTGTACACAGTAATATAAAACTTAAATAATTACCAATACTAATTTTATAAGTACGCGATCAATTAACAGTTTAGTATTAACGTTTGCAGAATTTAAAAATCAGCAATATCGAGATAGGCAGTGAAGAAAAGTTTTTCCGAAATTATTATGAATATAATTACAGAACTGTAGCAGATTATAGTAGTTGAGTTTTTGCAAATGGTATTAAGTTGATTTGAATGAATTCATTTATATATAGAATTTATATACTTTAAAACAATCTTCTGGAAAGTTTTTACTGTTCTAAAATCGGATTACTTTTTTCTATTTACGTTTAATTAGACATTTAACAGACATATATTGATCTGTTTGGAGATCAGTATCAAAGAGATCACTATCTGTCAATATCAATATCTATCAATGCTTCAATTTCAATACGCAATATTATTTATATTATATTTATTGATTTCTTTGAAGATCAATATCTGTCTGATCTCTAAGCGCCATTTTTCGAAGATATATTTAGAAAAATTATATTTTTATTCGAAAATACTATAAAATATAAACTGCTAATAAACTTACCTCTTCAGAGTTTAACTTAGAAAATACTGTAATAATTAGAATTTGCGAGTGGTTATTTAAATACCTAGGATGTATTAATTTAGTGCATACCGCCTGGTATCATTTTTCACAAAACAGTAATAAATATTGCCATTACAAAATCATTTATGAAAGAATTTATATGTCAGTTCATGATTTATTATTTCAAAATAATATAATGGATAAGTGCAATATAATTAAGATGGTATATTTTTGACTAGAACAATGCAGACTTATATTTTTCATGTATAACTTTAATGTATCTTTTCATAAATGAGAAATGGATAAAAAAAAAGAAATACTTAAATTTAGATTAACGCTTTCATAAATTGTTTAACGATTTTTAAATACAATAATCTCATTTTATATCGCTTTAATGATCAAAATATAATGGCATATCAGCTTTATTTTAATGGAGTTGTTCTATTCCCATGATAAAGTATTTGGATAAGTTTATGACTTGTATCGTAATCTATATTATAGTGTCTATCAAAAAATATAATAGGAAAGATGTTACCATTATTTAAACCTATAATCTGAACAGTAATGCATTTAACTAATAAAATTATTGTTTTGGATTCAAATTTTCGAAATATAAATTCATCTAAATAATTTAATGATAAAATATAAATGGCGCCACTAATTTATAATAATATGTACAGTAAACTCCCTTATAACGTGCTCCCCTATAACGCGACGAAAAAATTTCGACTAGTACTTGATTTATCAATAAATAAATAACTATAAATATATTATAAATAATATGCGATATTATTTATATTATATTTACAAGTTAGTTAAATCGCGTATTATTTGAACTATATAAATAATATGCGATTTCTTATAACGCGGATTTTTTTAAAACTAAACTTTATATAGTAAACTCCCGTAATAACATATCTCAAGGAGTATGTTCAGTGGAACAAATTCTTGGGATTAATGTAATAATATTTTATAATATAATACCCAAGAATTATATATTCCGCGGAATATATCCTTGGGATTAATATAATAAAACTATATAAGTTAATAAAATACACGATTTCTTATAACGCTGAACATATCCTTGGGATATGTTATTAGGGGAGTTTACTATATAAAGTTTAGTTTCATAAAAAATAAAAAAATTGAAGAATTTATCAATAAAATTTACTCTTCGCTGAATTATTTATTTTGAATTTCGAAAGGCTAAAATTAGTTTCTTTAATTTTTCCGATAAAAAATTTGTAACCGTTTTTATAATAAGAGGACAAAGGAAACCTAATTTGATTAAAATTCCAAAACGCTATCGAAATTGTGTCGCCAACGTAATGAAACCAGGGTAATTAGATGTAAATAGAAAAAAAAATAATAATACCCGATTTTAGAACAGCAAAAACTTTCCAGAAGATTGTTTTAAAGTATATAAATTCTATATATAAACGAATTCATTCAAATCAATTTAATATTTTTATTCATAAAAACTCAACCACTTTAATCTGTTAGAGTTCTGTAATTATATTCATAATAATTTTGGAAAAACTTTTTTCACCGCCTATCTCGACATTGCTGATTTTTTAATTCTGAAAACGTTAATACTAATCTGTTAATTGATCGTGTACTGTACTTATAAAATTAATATTAGTTAGTATTTAATTTGTTTATTACTCTATACACATTTATTACAATTAAGAACCTATAAAAATTAATAGTAAAATTACTTTTAAGTTCAAACATACTAACGGTGTTCGTAATGAAATTATAGTAATAATTTTTCCTAATGGATTTTCAGAAAACATTTCAAATTTTCACTGACTTTTCAAATTTTTAACAGGTCTCAGTTAATATTAAATATGGCTATCTAATAAATGTACGTCTTTAAACACTGAGATAATTATATCTCTAACATACTCACTTGAAACTAATCATTTCTAAATTAGGCAACATACTATAATCTATTAATTACAGAAGAATAGTAAAATCTCGAAATTATTTCTGACAATAGATTAACATTTACAGTATGTATCATATTGAGAAAACAAAAAAATTATTTATAAAAATTTAGAAATATTAAACGTATATTCTATTTTGTAACATTTTTTCATGAGTGGAGAATATGCAATATATTTTTATTATATTTCTTTCAAAATTTATTATGTCCTCGCTGATTTTCTTCAACTTATAAGATAGTCAAGTAGATTAGTTTTTCTCATAGGTGATCAAAAGAAAAAAATTTTATGTTTAAGTGAAAAATTAGAATCAAGGAATTCCTATTTATGTTATATTATAATATTTTATTGATGACTTCTCTTAATTTACTTTAAACAGAATCATTCTTATAGAATTATCTTGTTTAGAATAAAATCAAGAAAAAGTACGAACAAAATGTTGTTATAGTAAAATGATCATACTTTAATCAGTGAATGATATTTAGTTAGTTAAAAAAAATCATATTTTTTAAAATAAAAGTTGAATGATTGAATAAAAAGTTTCTTAGTTTCACATACTATAAAAAATACATATTTTTATCACATATAAGTTAAGTTGATCGAGTTGAAGGTATTTAACAGCCCATTACGAAATGGTCGAAACTGTTGATTAGTTAGGAGCAGGTTGAAGAATTGATTTAAACGTGCCGAGCCTGGATGCAGTTAAGTTAATTTTCGTTATTCCAGCGAATCTCGCAAGTTATATTTTTACTGGAAGTCACAGACATAGCTTGGTCATCATCATTCATGATGATAACCAAGCTGTGACTTTGGAGTCAATCAAAAGGTTAAAAGAATGAGATACAAAAGGATGGGAACTGGATTTGGACTTATTCCTTTAGCTAGTAATTAAATGTTTATTATGATGCCATCCATCCATTTATACATAAAGGGAAAAATCAATGAGTCACACAAAATTTTTTTTCAGAACCTTGAACTAGATAAAATTTATATTATTATAAGCATTATTAATCTATATTCAAATATTTTCATTTATTTGTATCCACTAATTATTCTATTTATTAAATAGATTACAAATTACTGGAAACTACTAATCAAAGAACTTAATTTATAATAGTTTTGTAAAAATAATGTTCATGATTCATTTTATAATTATATTTAAACTGAAAAAATATATAAAAATATAAAAAATTACGATAGCGAGATGGTTTAAAAGCAAATAACACAATATTTAATGATGATGGAGAGGAATTTTACATAAGCTCCAAAAAATCCTCATCGCAGTTCAGACATTTATTTCAGAAACTCAGAATTTGACTGTATAATATTAATTCATTTAATCTGTAATAAAAATAGCAACACATATAATACAGTAAATACAATAGATTAATTCAGTTCTGGATTTGGTGTAAGCGTAATTTTCGATTTACGAATGAATCTGCTTTATGCATTTTGCTCGTTATATAAGGAATGTACACAAATGTAACATAGGATCAATATAGTAAAACGATTTTAAATTAAATATGAGATTCTCATTCATCCGATGTTTAAACATATTATCTTTATTTAGTGATGAAAGAAAAATCACTTTTGAAATGTGGAAAAAATTCATCATAAAAATACAGTACAACCTATCTAAAGCAGACATTGTACAAGCCGGAAACCTGCTCAACATGGAAAATAATTTTATTCCCGAACAAGTTCCATAGAAATTTCAAAGAAAATATCTGTATAACCTGGAAATGGAAAGCATTTTAAAATTTCACTGAATAAAAAAATAGCTCTATAAGATGGAAAAATAATAATTTTTTCCATTTTTTAAAGGAAAAAGTGATTTTGAATTTGAAATCATTGGTAAATCTGAACAAGGAATGAAATAATTTTCTGAAGTATCGCACCTTGATGAAATTAAATATTTATAGGACAATTTGAAAATATTAATATGTTGGTAAATGCTGAAGAATATGTCACCATTGATAAAAACTTTTTAATAGAGGCAGATTATAAAAACTATGAGTGATTTGATCCAGTCAAGAAAAGAAGAAGATTCTATTAATGAAGAAGACGGCAATGAGGAAGGATTGGGAAGAGACTTTCCAAAAACAGAAAAAATAAGAAATTTTGCTAATGCTACGAATAAATTGGCTGTGTTAGAAGAATTTCCTGAACATCTCAGTTACACGCAAATTACTGAAAATCTTTTGCTAATGCATACAATATTGGAAAGAGAAGTATGTTTAAGTAAACATGCAAAACAAAAAACTCTTGACAAAATGTGGAAAAGAAATTTTTGTAATTTTTGTACTAAAAATACGAATACTATATATAAGAACTGATTTACTAAATACTGAGGAATTAAAGAGTGAAATTTTAAAATAAAACTTGTATTTCAATCCAACTTGTTGCATGTTTTTCTAATATAACATTATATGTCCAGTTTATTTACTTTTCAAAAATACCCCTATGCATTTTATTATATAGGCTAATACAGTAATTTGGTGCTATATTTTATTTATATACTACCAGATATGCACTATTGCAATAATAATATATTGCAAATACATTGAACATCATTTTTTAATGCTAGAGTGAAATCTGTATAAACTGGAAAACTTCTAAGGTGGAAAAATTTTCTAGTCCCTCGGGATTCCAGCTTAGACAGGTTTTACTATATTTCAATGAGAAACATATTAAAGATAATCATCATCTGATAAAATAAATCATTAAATATTTTTTACCTCCAATATTTTTAATTATTATAAAAAAGAGATGTATTTAAAGAAAATCATTATAACGAATTACAGTACATAAATTTTTGAAAACATGCTTAAATATCACTGTTTTCTTTTCTTCATTTAATAATATTTTATCTCCTGCTTATAAGTATTAACAATTATAATACAGTAAAAAATTCGCGATGTTTTATGGAAGTTTCGACTAGTAAATTTTCTTCGTTTTCCATGATTGAAAAGCTAGAAAATAAATTTTTCCAATTTCGGCCATGTACATGACAAGTACAGTATTTACAGTACATTAGTATTTCATTTCAAATAATAAAACGAAATTAAAGTATTCTAACTTATATAGAATCATATATTCTAAAATTCTAAGAAATCCATACGATTATAATCTAAAATATAATTTTGATATATAAATGTTAAAAAAAACACATGAATAATGATACATTTTTTATTTTATTTACGAATCAAGAAGATTCCTTCATCCGCTTTTAAAAACTTCATACATATAAAATTTCAATTAAAAAAATCATACATGCAAATCTAAGTTCCAATGCAATTGTTTATCAATTTGGAAAATATTTACTTTCATCGAATTGCTAAATAATGCCAGTTTTATCCATTTATACGAATAAAAATTTTATTTCTATTTGACAATTTTTTTCTATTAAATAATGCATATAAATAAAATTTACCTAATTTTAGACAAAAATAATAGAGAATCTTTGTAAGAAACTAATTATTTTTTATCACAAAAGAAAATATGAAGCTTTAATACATTAAAATAAGTTCGACTTTTTTATGCAAATTACCTATTTGAGGGGACAACATAAATCTGATAGTCAGAGCTATTGTTTCTCAAACGGACTGGCTAGGTAAGTAATTAGATTTTTACTATATTAGTGTTTTATCTATTATTAAAATTAAAATGACGTCTCCTTTCAGATATAAATATGGAAAACCGTTCGAACGGAAGTTTTAATTGGAAGAAATGTTGCCGAAAATTTATTGTCTTCTACATCTACTCGACGGTTTTCTTCCTGGCTTTTTTTACTATAGACACCCATCTCTCTTATAGAGAAGATGATAGATTGAAATACATTATATTTCTTGTTTTTACTATAATCCATGCTGTGTTTTGTTTAGTGCACTTGATCATAACAACAAAACTGCATATTAAGTGTAAGCGTTGTTTTAAGAGACGTAAAAGTTCGAATCAATATGAAGTAGTAGCCATATATCGAAAAGATTCGGACGCTATTGTATCAGATAATGGGAAGATGAATGAGAGAGAGACCGCTATCGAGATAGAACCTAAATGGACATCTATATTCGGACGGATCCATGAGAACAAATTGTACACTCCGTGTAGTTCTACAGATAGTTACAGTATTAACTCTGCTTTAAGTTTAGAAAGGAATCTGACTGATCAGACTGAAGAAAAAGGCAGTTTAATTTCCACTAATTCGTCATATTGGAACTCTCAATCTGTGAGTATGGGTACTACATCAAACGAAGAACTAACTGCCAGTTCCAATTTAGCTATCGCAGAATGTGTTCGATTCTTTGGACAACAGGGAGTTCATAATTAGAAATTTTGTGAAAAATTTAAATTTAAACGACTCTCTTCATGGGATATAGTCAGTATGTAACAAAAGCGAAAATTTTCTTAGCTTACTGATATAATTAAGTATTCTACTTTATTTTAAACTTAGAGAGGAAACTTTATAAAATTTTGTTTTTAAAACTTTTCATGAAAATTTTAAATCCATTTTTTAAAATTTATTTGTTTTTCATTTTGAAATTATGTGATGGTTTAAATAAAATTTTTATTTGCAACAATTTGGAAGTGTTTTTTATTGACAAATTTTAACCGAAGTCAAAAGGAAATGTCATATAATTTAACAGAACAAACTATAATTTTCTATTGTTCTCTAAAAGAAATTTGCATGACCTGCATAGTACTTACAGAAATCTATATAATGAACGTAAATAAAATATTTTTCATTAAAATAAAAGCATTTATTTAAAAATAGTTATATATTCTTATCGATTCAACTAAATTGGCAAAAAAGTAACACTATTTTTTTAGGTCACCTCTAAGACTATATAAATTGTTAAAAATAAACAAAATTTACTATTGAGTGAGGGTTTTTCCCCAGCAAATTTTGACGTTGCTTTTCATTCGGTGGGAAGTGAACGGCAGCACATTCCAGTACTTACTACTGACTCCCATATTCTTTATGGGATCAGCATCGGATGGAGAATTGGATTCAACGGCCGGGTCCGGATCTCTCCTGAAAAAAATCAGCTGAGGTGGGTCCCGGAAATTGAATCCGAATCCTAGAGAGTGGAAGCAGAGCACACTTCCACCGCGGCCATCTGACCGACAAAGCGAATTTATTAATTCATTCCAATGAAAAACTGAAATAGGTGTAAGGGATATTATTTTTTTACTTTAAAATGTGTGACCATCTGCTACATAAATCCAAAGTGAAGCGAACAAACCGTGTAGATCATTAGATAAACTAGAATTTCATTCCAGTAAGAGAATAGAAAAAAATTACAGCCAAAAATTTAAAGAACAACAATTTTACTGAGCAAACATTCTTTTTAAGTTAGAAAAAAAAAGAATAAAATTTAGCGTGGGATAATTGAAAAATTAAATGATGGAAATATTTCTTCGTGAGGAATTTATTATGCAAAATGATTAGATTAGTTTAAAAGATGACGATTTCCAAGTCATTCAGATATCATTCAGGGATTCAGGTGAGAGAATATTTGAAGCCAGAATTTAATTTAATTTCATGGTAAAACATCTTGATCCAAGGATTTCTAATGAAAATGGACCGTATAATAGATACGTTATTGTCTAAGAAATTCAGATTAGGTTTTGCAATAATAAGTGGAATTTATCTTATGGCTGCTGATATCCTCCTCCTGCAGCGCACCATCACCACCACTTATACATATTTATCAGCCCGTAATAGTACGGGAGAAGTAGTATACGATTCTTCAGTTCAGCAGATATATGCGGGACTGTTCTTACTGCATTTGTATCTTTCTATTTATTATCTTGTAATGGTTTTCCGTCGGCAAATTAATCGTTTTTCTAAATATTGCCAGAATTTGGTAAATTGGATTATATTATGTGATTCTGTGGATGAAAATCGACTATTAGAAGAAGGTGTAATTACTGACATGGAAGAAATTCAGGAATCCGCTATCTTCGATATTATGTTGAGAAGAGAGATGAGTGATTCCACTCGCAACTTGCCAGGTAGTCTCTGCAGTTCCATTTTAAGTCGCCGAGTTTCTTACGTCGAAACACTTCCACCCATGCTGAATAGATTTGGATCTATTTCCGAGACTATAAAGAATATGTCTTCTCTGCCTGACGTGCATTCTGTCTACTTGGAGAAGCTGATAAGGAATGGAGAAAATATTGCCAGAACTGAAAAGACAAGATATCATACAGATTAAACTTTAACGTTGCTTTTATCTTGTAAAACGAAAGCTCAACTGCCTGCGAAAACTTTGTTAAGTTTGTAATTTTAATGATTTAAACATTAAAACCTCCATCTTTTTTTCTAAATATTTTCTCACATAACACAGGTACTTCCTAAAATATAAAACTTATAACTAGTTTATACTAGCATATCATAAATTTTATTCTCTCAAAATATATATCGATAATCCAGATAATTAAATATTGAAAGTTTTTGATGCTTAGCTAGAGCTTGGATATTAAAACCATCCAGCTAAAAATATCAATATTTATTAATGCTTTTCACTAGAAAGAATTCTATGATTAGATATAGAATTCCTACGCAATTAACTATGATTTATTTCCAACTTCTTAGATTATTATTATTTCAAATATAAAAACATTTTATTGGTTTTTTTTTTATTTGAAAAGAAAAGTGACTTAACTGCTTTGACAAACTTGAAAACAATTTTACAATAAGTAAAACGATTTCAAAGTTTTAAAAATATCACTGAATATTAACGATTAATTTCTAAGAAGTAACATATCTTCATGCCAACATAATTCAATGTAAAATGGTAAACTTACACAATTTTTTTTTTTTTAATGTTATTTGACTTTGAAAGTTCTTCTATTGATGAAAATTTTCTTCAGAAATAACTGTCATCCTGCTTACATTATTCTTTATCAATTTGGTATTCGACGTGGAATTGTTTTTATAAGAAAGCAAAACTTAGACTTTTTTAACCTTGGAATTCTAAACAAAGCATTAAGCGTTTTACTTTAAGAAATTTTTACTTATCAAAATATAATAAACATTGATATTAACGAGAATATTTGCATCAAATTTTTCTAAGTTGCAAAAATATAACTTGCAAAGATCATGTTTTCTAGATATTTCAATTATTTTCTCAATGCAAAAAGTTGGGATTTCTGAATTAGCAACAAAATTAAACCAGAATTTAATTCAAATATGAAATCTATAGTGCTCTGTTATATGAACAACACTATTTTAAAGACTAAATACAGTATATAGTATATACATTGACCACCTTTTTATAGAATAAAACTTTTGGAATTGAGTATATCTTAAAAATTTCAAATATATAGAATTTCATTGATTCTTAGGACCTCAATTTTTTAACAGAATTACTTTCAAATCTCAGAATTATTATTCAATAAGAACAATCTCTTAAAATTTAAACATTCGCAGATATCTGATTCTCCAGATATTTTGTGGGTTGTCAGGCAAAGAAATGAATACAAAAGATTTTTTTTATGGCTAAAAATGCAGTAAACACGGTATAAATTTTGACGAGTACGTTCATTTTACAAAAATATAAATCATAACTGTACCTTTATAGTTTTGAAGTTATAATATTGATAAGACACGATAAAGTTGTGATATTTAATTTCGCGATACAAATACTGGACAATTTTGAGGGCTAGATTGATTATTATTTAACTCGGAAATGATTTTAATTCAAGAATTGAATTTTTTTTATTCGTATAAATTTTTATCCACATCTTTAAGGACAAAAATATAAATATTCAACGTTACAGATGTTTAAAATTACATTTTATTACAAATTTTTTATTATTACATGAAAACTAAAATCAAATATGAATTTTTCAGTAGAGTAAGATATCTTTAATCTATTGGAAAGATTATCTTCTGTAGTAGAAAAATGATATGATACATAATTATTTTTAATACCAAAAAATAAAATCATATCAAAATTTCTATAAAAATTTATCATCGATTGCATAGTTTCTGCACAACAGAATTTTCGTTTAAAATTTAAGAGTTAAAAAAAAAAAAATGAATAAATTTGCACATGATGCGGAATGGTTAATTTCAGATATCAGCAGACATTAGTTTTCTATGCCATTACAATCGCGATATTTGTAAAGTTCATTCCTCATTTTAATAGAGTATAGAATAACAAAGATGGGAGCAATGACTAAAACTGCTGCCAACAGAGTCCAGCAGGCAAACCAATACGGATATTGCTTAAAATTCTCAAATTCGATCATAGTTATTTGGAACAACATCCAACATCCTAAAGCGATCAAACAGATGCAAAGTATTCTCAATTTATTCACGTTCATTTCGGTAAAGTATCTCCTCTTTATCCTGGAAATAGAAAATTTATTACTAAAAAGATACCAAATTTTATATTGATACTATTTTAAATCTATAAATAGATTCGAACAGCACGATTAATTTTTATGATAAAAATCTTAATTTGTGATGTTAATTTTAATTAGAATCTAAGTTTCTGATCATCAAAGTTATGAAATTATATCTAGTGTAATTTAAGATTAAAAATTCTACTTGACATATACGTATCTGTATCATATTTTTGTTAAATTTCTCCTCGGTATTGTAATTACATATTAATATTTATTTATATTTAATTCTGAACCAAAAAAAATGGTAAGATTCTACTTTGACTGCCTTGCTTTTTCGCGGTGCCGCGCTCATTATTATTATTATTATTATTATTATGATAAAATAGATGTTAATATAATTCATGCGCGTTTTAATATTACTTTATAGAGCATGAAAAACCAATAGGTATTAAGGCGCGCTATAACACAATTTATTATTCATAGAAACATCAAGTTAGAGTCAAACGCGAAAACTCAAGGCAAAGTAGAATCCTATCACAAAAGATAAATTATACTGGTATGTAAATTGAAATTTTGAATGAAATAAATCATGTTGTTCACATTAATGGCTATTGGATGGAATGCATCTAATTATAAAAACAACTTGATAAATAAAATATTACACATACAAATTATATTTGAATTTAAAAAAATAATTCATCTCTTATCAATATGATTTTTCAAAGTAATAAAAACGCTAATAGCGAGATTCTGGTTTTTTAAATGAAAAATTGTCTTCTAGTACGAAAATATGGCATTTAACTTTTCTTCTTCCTTCTTTTTATACCTCAAAAATTATCATTTAGGTGTTCTGATATGAATATATTCATTTAACCAATTCGAGTGAAGAAGCCAACATCGGACATTCAGTAATAATTTAATGCATAATTAGAGTTTAAAACTTAAAATGAAAGGCATTGAATTAAAAATCACATAAATTATAAGCATAAAATTAAATAAAACCTACTATATATTTAATATTAACTTACATGACTGAGATTAAGCTTATGTACAATAAAGTTAAGAAGTCTTTCGTTCTTTCTCTTCGCGTAACTTTATTTAAATTAACGAATAGCTATATAAAGTTTTAAAATATCTTAAGACAAATTTTATCAAATAAAAATTTAAATAAAGATTATTTTAATAGATGAACATTATTATTAATTCTTATAAAAATATTTGCAAGTTTATTATTATACCGAATTGCTTTAATGCAGAATGAAGAACGATATTGTTTGATTTTAATAAAAATTCATAATCAATTTTTTATCATGAGAATTTTAATAAATTCATTTTCATCATCAGAAATAAAAACTTAAGTACAAATAAAAATATTTATATTAAAACATTTAAGCTCTAAATTATATTTTCAATAATTTCTCAGCGCGTTGATTGCCAATATAGCCAACTTCTACTTGTTTAATCTATCATATTTAGATGATTTTTGCTTTTCTTTTATTAAAGAAAGATGCTTTTATTGAAAAAAAAATGAATTATTAATATAGCATAGATATGTCAAGCTACATTAAAAGCACTTGATATCTCCCGCTTTACTTGAAAGCTTATATGAGAATGTCGTCATCTCCTTGTGGAGCCGGTTATTACGAACAGAGTTCAAGTTTTTTGGATGCCAGGGCACAAGAGAATTGAGGAAAATGAGATTGCAGATGAGTTAGCCAAGGAAGGGCCTTTTCGTCCCTTTATTGAATCTGACTCTGCCCTAGGCATCAGATCTAATGCATTTGGACAGATTGCCAAGGATTGGTTGGCAGCTTAGCACCTCTCTCACTGAAAGTCTATTCCTGGATTAAGGCAAGCAAATGCTTTTATTTTACATCCTTCTTTACAGAGAACTAAAGAGTTTCTTACATTGCATAAAAATCAAGCTAGAATTGTTACATAGCTCCTTACAAGGCACTGTCATCACTTAATTGAGATTGCTGATAGATATCAAGGAGGAAATGAAACTCTTCACATTTTGTATGAATATGTGGCCATTTCAGGGTAAGATAAGATCTTCTAGAGTTGTATTTTCCTATACCGGAAGATCTTTTTACAGTTCCACTGAAGAAGATACTGTCTTTTGTGAGTAAGACGGGAGTTCCTATGGGATGATCTTGTTAGGGGCGCACAATAGATCGCTGGTTGATCGCAGTACTAGGACTGTTTAAAGCCATCCTTTCCTACAATCATCGTCATCACAGTATAACTACAGTTCGATTTATCATAAAGTGTTCTAAGAAAACCAGTAATAAAGGAAGAAAAAAATTTACATGACATGATTTTAAAATATTAGTGCAACCAATATTACTAATTATGGTTGCATCATTCTAGAAAGCGATATTTATAGAAATTCTTTTACTTTTTGACACTTTCCATTCCTAAATGGAATAGGTTATATGAATTAGATTTGCCTGTTGTCCGGCCATCAGCATCATAGCGTGACATCTGATTTGAATAAAACTTATATATATTATTAGGATACATTAAAGAACCAAGCCTATTGAAACTGATCACTTTTAGTTTAACTGAAGATATTTTACAATTTTTTGGAAATATTTCGAATAAATATTATCCGATATGAATGAAATAAACAATATGTGCACAATATTCGAATCCTCTAAGGCAGAGGTAGAGGATTCCAATTGCAACATATGGCACGCGTGCCAAAAGTGGCACAATGGAAAATTTTTTAGGCAGTGTAACATTTAGAGTTGATATACAGTAAACTCCCGATAAGCCGGGTTGCGAATTATCGATGTTTTTATCTTAGATGGAGATATTTGAAAGATTTTTAAACGTCCCAGATTCATTATCTTAGATAATCAGCCATCAAAATTTGAATCAAATTAAAATTACGAATATTATAAGTAATTTCTTGTTTCTGTTTTCGATAAATCATAACATTTGAATAGTATATCTGTATATATGCAATATTAAATTTTTAATATTAAATTCATATTGTCCATAATTTCAAATTTTTGAATATTTTTCGTATTATCCGGGGAATTAATTTTCTGACTAACCCAGTTAATTGGGAATCTACTGTATTATTTTAAAATTCGAATCGGCACATGTAGCGTATTTTTACAAAAATTTAGCAAATTTTGGAACGAATCCTTGAAAAAGTTCTCCATTCTCTGCTTTAAGGGATCATTTTGACAAATAAACATCCTGCCCGATATGATCGATATTCGATCATATCGGGCAGGATGTTTATTTGTCAAAATGATATATTATGTAAATATTATCCAAAGTAAATGAAATTCGTGTATTCGTAGACTGGAGGATCTTATGCACTTAAAATGATCAAAATCGATTCACTTATTAAGCAATAATAAGGAATCTATTTTGATTATTTTTAAAACACACGATCCTCTAGGACAGCTTTTCTCAACTTACGGATTTTTGTGGTTTTACTCCGCTTTCTATTCAGTGAGTAAGTACTAAGCGGAGGGACATTTCCATGCCACTCATAATTTTCCACGGGCCACTCATAATTCTGATGGAGTCAACCGTCAGGGGAGAATTAAGTTCAAACGATCTGGGCCTGAATCCCTTCCGAAATGTGGGAATTGCATTCAGTCCTCCAGAGTGAAAACAAATATGCTTCCATCGCAGCTTCTTACAGACTAATCATGAGATTGATTCGCTCCAAAAATAAATGATAATGCCAGATCAGGATAGTGACTAAAGTGGCGTTACCATAGTGGCTTCATGGGCCTTTAGAAATTATGATATAGAAACAGCAACACAAAATATTATCTTCGCAGTTAAGCTCACATGAAAGGTTTTGATCTAAACTCGATAACCATTCATCAGATCCTATTTTTTAACAGATTTTTATAATGTTGGTTTAAGAATGACAGGAAGTACGACGATTCTGAAAGGCATTAAGTGTGTGCTAACTTCATTAGTAAAATTGGCGAAGTAAAGCGATTCAATATATGACTACAGAACAGTAATTAAGCAATATGGGTGTATGACTATAGAATAATTCAACATTCCAAAAGTGCTATATAGTCAAATACTATATATATATTTCGTATTTTCCTTTGATTAAGAAAATCTGTTCAGTTTCATGTTATACAATATATGCTGGAAATTATAATAAACAAATCAGTGTTTGTGACTTTCAAATTATTGTAATAATCTCTACCTATTATTTTATATTTCATATAGCTATAAGTATAGCATCCATGTAATTTTATATAAAGTAGGAGAAATAATGTACAATAGTGACAAGCAGTGCAGAAATAATTTATATGAGAAGTCTTACAATGTTATTAAATCTTATAAACATTTTTCAGTTTTATTTTCTATACAGTAAGTTATAATTATGGTATTGCATCATTTTAGTTCAGTCGATAATTTACTACAATGTACTCGATTAAATTTATTTCCCATTATGTAATTAAAATAATGAATTATTTTTCGAGAAGAAAGTATTTTAAAAATCTTCCAAACTAAATCGCTTGATTTAGTTGGGATATAGTGACGGAAATAGTAAAATTTTAATTCAGAAATAATTATTAGGGACAGTACGGTAGAGCACATATGTTTGATTCCACATTTAGTGAAAATTTCAAATTTCCCAAAATCCATTCTGAAATAGCAAAAAGCAGTAGGGATCAACAATAGAGGTCTCAAAACCAGGTTAAAATTATTGAAAAATTTATAATTTACTTTTAAAGATGTTTGTGCCTAGCCGCTCCAAAAGGTCTTAATCCGGTCCTGTGTATTGTATTTATGATAGAAATATTTCTGTTTCAACCTGCTGGAATTGAAAATGTTTTACATATGAAATTTTAAAGTTATTTTGATTTTATAATATAGCTCGCAATCTATACGATTAAATCCTGATTTATTTTATTCTATGAAATATCTGTTGAATGATATAATACCGAGAGAATGTTTAAAATCCATAGCTGTTCACTTGACTATTTTGTTACACCGGGTCAATGCTGGTAAGATTTATAAATTCTCATTCAAATAAAGTAAGAAATGAATTTATCTTAAATGTAGAACCGAATCTCTTATCACGATTTAAATATCCAAAAATAATATAATTTATAGCTCTGTTAAATTTTGGGTAGGAATACTTTCCGCTTTTCTCGGTGTAATGAATCTTTTCGGTAAATTAATGATTTTTTAATCAAAAATTTAACGAATTTGTTGTTTTATTCTGACATTTTTATCTTTTTGTGAACCAGTCTTTTTATATATGATTCAACAATTTTATTCCCGTATCTTTAATCATTCGAAAATAAATGACACGCTTGTTAAGTGTCATTATTTTGGTTATATGATTACTTCTTTTCAGAACTGCTTATATGTTTTAAATTTGGAAATTTGAGTCCGGAAATTATTATTATTGTCAATCTATTAACATTCTACATTTATAAAAAAAATTTTCAGATTCTGATTGACAAATTCTTTAAATTTTCATTATGATTTCGAGTTATATTTTGTAGGTTTAGTCATTTGTTGTAAAGAAGAAAATGTGTCACTTTATCTGAAACTATATACTTTTAAGGATAAAATAATAAAAAATTATACTATATATATGCAAACAAAAGTAAATTATTATAAATATAAATGAAAAATTATACTGTATTAGCAAAGGTATCCGGCGTTGATCAGTATTTCAAGCACAATACTGTATAATATACAGTTTATGTGACAACTATCAATGAAAACTCTTATACCATCAAGACGTCGGTATTCTGGCTATTAAATCCTAATAAAAATAAATTTAAATTACTTATAAGTGAATTTATAGATTATTGAAATACTGGAATGTATTAGTTTCTGTTCCCAATTTGAACGTTGATTTAATCAGAATATTATGTCCCGATGATGTCATTATCACGGAAACATGCCATTATTGTGATGTCACTCGACACATCAGTTATTGATTGGGAATCAATCAATATCAGGTGTGTTGGAGCCTAACTTTGCTCAATGAGTATTGCACTGCTGAATCTGAGACATTGAAGTTTTTCAACGTTATTTTCCAGAATGAGGAATTTATTTTTTCGATATCTGATTTTGTTATTAAAATATGCAAATTTTCGTAATAATGAAAAAATTTTTTTCATGAATGAAGACTTACATAATAAAATTCAACATCAAAACAACTCTTAAGATATTTTTCGGCTAAAGTATTACTACAGGCGCGTAATTTCTATTAGTTTTTGACATATCACGTGACTTCTATAGAGACGAAACTAATGCTACAATTAAGTTGGAGCTTTTTCATAGGGTTCAATATCAAAAGTTGTGTAGGTTGGCAAATTTTCATATGTGTATCTTAAATAGTTTTCCAGTTTTAATTCGTTATAAATATTCCATTTTTATTATCATTAATATACAATATGTATAATATATGAAAATCAAATTTTAATTTCTGTTGCCTTCAATTTTGCAAAATTTTCTATCAGTTCCTTTAAATGTAGTGTAGAAGCTAGCTCGTGTTTGATTGAAATTGTTGCCAAATCTGTTAGCCTGTTTTGGGGCATTGTGTTTGAGCACAGGTATGTTTTAACAAGTTTTAACTTTGTGAAACTACGTTCTTCTATTTGCTACTGAAACTGGAAGTGAGGAGAATTCTTAGTGCAACAAAAACATTAAGTATGCAGTCGACAAGCTTTTGCTGTATTATAAAGAATATTACTTTTTGTAGTGACATGGATTTTGGAAGTCTTCGAGCTATTGCTTGAAGTTCACTGCAGAGATCTTCGGCATCAATATCTTTATTAGCATTATGAGTTAAAACATTTTCAAGATGTTTGCAATCCTTCTAAAAACAAAGCATTTTCTTTTGTTTTCTTATTTAATTAATTTGATAATTCTCTGTTATAATTCATTTACAAAAAAGTTATAAAATATCGAAATATAATATTTTAAAATGTTAACATTTTAAAATATTTGCGCCCCTTTATTGCTTGCGCCTTTGGCGATTGCCTAGTTTGCCTAAATGGTAGCGCCGGCCCTATTCGTAGGATATTTTTGAAATTTTAAATGTTTGAATCTACACTTCGTGCCAATTAAACACGAGTACGACTGTTTCTTGGAAAATGCTCTCAAGCAAAAAAAGGAGAATATGTTTTCATGGGAAAAGTACCTAAAGATGTAAAAGATGGGGAACTAGAAGTTTCCACTCAAATTAGTACTCAACAATTGCTGATGAAAAAGGAGAGGACTAGAAGCTTTCAAAAACATGCCCAATGTTTGTTAAATTAAAATAAGAGGACTAGAATGATTCAAAACAAAATTTATTTTCTACGCTTCATTTTTTCACAAATATTGTAAATCAGAGACGGATGTAGTCCGTACCCCGTGCATCTTAGAGACTTGTTGCTGTTGTCTATATACAGATTGCTGTTGTCTCTTTCTTGCTGTTGTCTATATATACATCTATACATCCAATTGTTTTTCTGTCTAAAACAAGTGAACTAAATAATATCCTTGTTCAATTTATGTGCCACTATGCAGTGCAGATTATTTTACCATTTTCTTTCTTTTCTGGCCAGCATGCATGTGTAGGGGCAGGTATAGTAAGTCTTGATTCCTCAGATGTTATCATGACAGTTTTGACTATCATGCTACATTGTCTGCACACATAAAATACCGAAATATAGTATATTTAAAATGTTAACATTTTAAAATATTTGCCCCCTTCATGGCTTGAGCCTTTGGTGATTGCCTACTTTGCCTAAATGGTAGCGCCTGCCTGTTAACTTGAAATGTACCTGACTAATTCCTTTTGACTGCTTGAGCTAAAGTTTAGTTTACTGATTGCATACACATTCAATAATTCTAACACTGGCAGTATAACTGATGTATTTGTTTCTCTAATTTACAGCATTTCTGAAAAAAATGGGGCACGGAAAATATTTTTCCGATCACCACAACTCATTCAACAGAACTTTTCTATCTAGCTAAAGTTCTTGACTATGAGTTAAAGCTAAAGCTTTAAATATGCTAAACTGCTTTAGTCATAACTTATCAAGAGCAGAACAATGAAGTCAATTTGAACAATTCTTGTCTCTCATTTTAAATGTACAATTACTGAGCATTTTTTTTGAGAGCCAACCTCCTTCTTTTTCATCAGCAATTGTTGGGCATCTTGATGATCGGAAATCTCTAGTCTCCCAATTTTTACATCATTAGGTACTTTTTCCGCGAAAATGTATTCTCCTTATTTCTTGAGAGCATTTTCCGCATCAATAAACTGTTACAATATAGACAGAAAAGAAAAATCATTGAAACTTTTTAGAGACATTTAAAAACCACTAATAAAAAATCGATTTGAATGATTTAAAATTTTTATTTTTTCTTCTAATACTAAAATATGGATATACAATATTATTAAATTATAAAATACGCGTAGCATTATTTACAGAATATCCAGTATATTCATCATTTTCAATTTATTATTATTAAAAATTCTTTTGTATAGCACATTTACTTTAATGCCATCATTAGGAAGAATTTATTTTATGAACAATGATGACTGGTTTGTTGGAGTGATTTTGGTTGCAACATTTTCTATCGTTTAACACTTTGGTCATATCTTGTTCTCTTGGCGAATCGCCGTCCAAGATGTCGCTAAGTAAATCCACCTCTTCGTTCTTGCAAGATTCGGAATTTCTTTCACACAGAAGAATGTCATTTGTCACGTTTTCTCTAATCTCCCATATTTCTGTTTCTATAGAATAAGTTCGAAATAAAAATACTATAATAGATAATTTATTTAATCTATTTTAATAAAATAAAAAAGTATTTAGTATATATTTAATAAGTTGAATTTTGTAGAAACAGAAAGTAATATTGAAATTTTCTCTTATTTCCATAAATTTCACTATCATCACCATGATATATGCCATTTTTTTGGATTTTATCATAAATCAAAGAAAGTTTTTTTTTTTAATTTCATAAAAATACAATTTTAATGATGTCTTGAATAATGGGGCACTTGTCATGTGGCAACTGGGCTTATATCCATCGATCCATGATGATGATGCATTTATAGCACATCGTTTTGTGAACTTTTAATTGAATATGCTCACTAATAAGATAGAATAAATGGCTAACTGAAACTAAATATAGCAGGCTAAAATTACAAAATTACTTAAAGTACTTGTAAAGGATTTCTATGTTTTTCATTCCTATTTTTCAGTAATTGATACACTTTTTATGTATTAAGATGTATTTACTGTAGATGTCTAGATGAAACAGAAAATAATAATGGAGATTATAATCATTTTTTTGAGAAAAGCATTCTAATAATGATATTCTAACCTATATATCATTATGTAAATTCTTCAGTCATTCTATTGTTACTGTTGCTAAATTGGCAATTATAACCAGACCTCTAAGAATTGATTATTACAAACCTCTAAGAAATATCTTAGGAAAGAAAAGTGGAAGAAAAATGAAATCGATCGTGAATAATCAAAACTCTTAAAAATATTCATCGGCCGGATGGTCGCGTTGGTAAAGCATTCTCTTTCCATCTTGGAGGATACAGGTTCAATTTTGAATCTCACACCTCCAGTTTTTCAGAAGTGGCCGGACCCAGCCTGTTGAACCACATTCTTCAACCTTTATTCTCCACAGTCTGGCCACATCCTTACTATGAGTGTTGGCCAGATTATGGTGACTCTAAAAGTAATCACCGCCAGATAAAATGTAAGCGATATGGCTGACTTTACTTAATTAATCTAACTTAACTTTATAAATACTAAAGCTATAACCTTTTGAATAGTTTTCTTTAAATAATATTCTCAGGGCAATAATACTTCTCCCGGAACCGGATTACAGTATTTTGAATTCGAATCTTAATTAATTACAATAAGAGACGATGATTGTAAAATATATGCTTAACTTTTAGAGTTATTATGAAGTTTTTCGAACATAAATTAATTGTTATTAAACTTTAATTAACAAAATTGTATACTGTATTTAAAAACGTATAGTCATTTTGATCAATTTTACAAATATTTATGGTTTACATAAAAAATAAACATATTTTATCATATGTTAGTACTGTATACAGAGATATTCTATGAATATATTCAAATTAAAATCTGTCATCTAAAACACCCAATTATAGGTAGACAAAAATTCTAATAATTGATAGAATATTTCATATTTTTTCTTCAATTAATTATATAACTTTCTCTATATTTTTCTATTATTTTTTAGCATACATATTCAAAATATTGTACAGTAATTTGAAATATTTAGATGATGACATCATTATTCAGATTAAGCATTTTATATTGTTATAACATGAATAAAATAAAAAAGAACTTAAGAAAATAATTTTGAATTATTTATATCTAATAATAATAATTAAGAATTAAGTAAATTTACTCTACATTTTATTGAACACTTAGAAACATGTTGTTAAAAAATACTGTAATATTACACATACATAGATTAATTGTATTTGTAATTCTACAGAAAGTAATTCAAATTTCACTCTTACTGAATATGAAATTTGTATGCTATATTTGAAGTTTTATAAATTAAATATCTATTAATTGAAATTGCAACAAATACTGTGCTTACTTTCAGTTTTCCAATTGCAGTATAATATAAACTTTTACGAAAAGAAAGTAATGACAAATCATTTTGTTTTGTATTAACATTAAAAAGTTTGATGTTTTTTCTTTATTTAGAATGTGTAGGACCCAAAATTGAACCCAGTCCTTCATAGTGGAAACCACATACACAAATAATTCTAATCGTCTACTTTCTGAACATGCTCTTTATTTTGAAATGATTAAAGATACTGGGTATGTCTTAAAAATTATCTTCAATGGCATAATCTATTATATATTGAGTGCCATGTAAATAATGCCGATGCTGTTGCCAAATTATAGGAACGTAATTCTAACTTATAATATTCGATCTAAGGATTTTCTGGTTTCATTCAAAGAACTAACCTCGACGTTAAACCGAGGATTCACATGATTTTTACCCAATTATTTGTAAATATGCATACTGTGCTTAACAATTACATACCTGTTTTCGAATTAGTTTCTACTTTGTTTTCTAGTGACTTCTTGCATGTTAAAATATAGAATACACACAAATACAGTAATCCAAGTATTCCACAACTAATTCCTAGAACTCTGAAAGTAGTTTGCGCACCAAATACACCCATGATACCTCCTCCTATTATAGCTGCAGCAGATCTTCCTGATAAAAATTTATATATATTATTAGATTTTCTTGTTTTACCATATGACATTTATTAGTTATCCTAGATAAATAATTCAATAAATATAAAATCTGTCATTTATTTGAAATTGGAAACAATTGAAATGATTTTCTTAAAATAATTAGTGAAAATTTATTTCTTAAAATGAAATAATTCACATTTTTTCCATTTTAATACATATTAAACATATTCAATACAATAATATGTTGAATATTATTGTATTGTTATACTCAATATAATAATATTCAATATATTATTGTATTGAATATATTTAATATGTATATTCAACACATATATATACAACATATTGTCGTATGTTGAATATATATTGAGTTATTTTTCCATAATTTATAAATTGAAAAAGCAAAAATTGTGTGATAAAAGTTTATTCTTTTCTAATGACATATAGAGTGAATCGGGGGAAGTTAACCAACTTTTTCTTTTTGACTCTAAAACTCATATTAAATTTGAATATTTTCATTTCATATTTTTTGTACTTAAACTTACAAGTGTTTTGCATATAAGCTTCAATTAAAAACTTTGAAATAACAATCGGATCATGATTTATAATTTTAAAAAAAAGTTACAATTAGTCATTTTACTCCGAATATTCGGGGTAAGATGTTAATGTACTTTTGATAATATTCTATTTAATAGGAAAAATGAACTCTTTACTCATCCAATAAACTTCTTGTTCATTATACCATGTATATTTTAATAGAATAAATTATTAAATTCTATAAAATTAGAAGAATTAAATAAAATCAGATATTTA
>WUQG02134119.1:0-24342 GCA_011317285.2 Androctonus mauritanicus | reverse complement strand
ATGTATGATTGTCGAAAACGTTTGGCAATTAAAGTTTTGGTTTAGAGATAAGCACGACTGCTGTTGTGAGTACTTATTTGTTTGTAAAGAATTACTAAAAGTGAAATAAGCAGTATAAAAGTTAAGAATTATAATTAACAATGTAATAGATTTATTAAATAAACTATGATTAAAATTCAAACTCTTTTATTTATATTAGCAAAAACAACTTACTAAAAAATAATTTATTACAAGTTTCAAAAATTCAAAATGATAGAAATGAAAGGAAAGTAAATTTCAATATATAATTAATATATAAATACAGATAATTCTTGATTTATGATACAGATGTATTCTTTTGATTATAGTATAAATGCATATATCATCAGTATCAAATTTCATGTGAATAAATAAAATTAATATAATTTTTACATAAATACATAAAAAAATTTCCAAAATTAATAATTATTACACATATAAATGGAAATAATGATTCTGGCTGGAACAGCAAATTCTATGTAATAAATTCTTGCAAAATTTGTGGTGAAATTATAAAGCTTTTTGGATAATATTTATTTATAAATAATTTTATTAAAAATTAAAATAATTTAGAATATAGAATGTACAGAAAATTAGCACTATGAGCAGCAAAAATTCAATTATATTTAAAGAACAGTTTATGCAATAAAAATTATCATCACGCACATCAAAAAAGGTTAAATTATGAAAGATAACAATGAGTAGAGATAAAGTTAGAAGACAGACAAATATGAGTGTCATTGATAATTTTTATTTGAAGAAATATATGAATTGACTAAAATATCTGTACAAATGAAAGTAATTTCAAGGTATTATATATATTGATGAATTTACAAAAATATTCCGATGACTATATGAAAGTATTCTTGCTTAGGCATGATCAATTAGGAATTTAGTTAATCATTAATATTTCATTAATGATAAGATTTTCTTTGAATTGCTACACAGTTATTAGAAATCTATTTCTTTTTTTATGAATTTTTGGTATTATTGTTAGTTACTGTATGTAGATCAAACAATGGTATTATTCCTTAATTTGTTTTTTAAATGTCTAACTTGTTATTATATAATTAATAGTAATGATTTGAAAGATTGCTAACATCATATTTAGTATATTTCTATAATTTAAATTTCATCTATTTAGATTTTTGAAAAATATTCTCAGAACAGAATGATGTTTAACTATAATGTATGATCAAGTATCCTTGTTTATGACTGATGTTAGCATAAGAGAGACCAAAAAAGTTTTTGGAATTAAATTATTTTCTTCCATGCTCTTACCAATATAATAGTTCCTTTATCGATGTTATTTTTTAATTAGATAAATCAAGTCATACAGAACTATAAAACAATTTATTCCAAAACATTAATTTATTAAATATTTTAATTAAATCAATGATATTTTCAATTCTTATAAAATATTAAATATTACTGAATTTTCCTATTCAATGTTTTGAAATGAAAGAATTATTACAATAACTGGATAATTAAATTTGCATAATTAACTTAATTAATATTATTACTAAAAATCTTATTTTTTCTTAAAATAAAAAAAGATTACATAAAATTATCATCAAATTTTATTTATTTAAATAAAAATTTTTAAATATGATTACAATGATTTAATTTTATTTTTAAAACTTTCTAATAATTTAATCAAAGCTAAATTTTTACATTTATTTTGATTTAAATATTAATAAAGTCTCTTCTATCTTGATTAATTTGTCGAAATTTATGAAGACATTTTATAATTTCTATTATCAAGTTATTGGTAAAGATGGTGCACTCATTTTTCTTTCTATTGAAAAAATTATATTCTGAAAAATTTATATATAATATTACTATTTCATAATAATATTTTTCATGTTTAGATGTGCTAAACAAGGAATGAAGTAATTATTATTTCTTCTTATTCTAAGGAAAAATAAAGAATGATTTAAATAATAAAGAAAAATTGTTCATCTTTATGAATAAACAATTTTGTATAAATTAACAAGAGTTTAATACAGTAGATATTAATCTAATATTTAAAATTTACCATTAAAATACAAGATTTTGTTGGTACAAATAGTTTATTGTGAAAACAATTTTGACTCGAGTTTTCAGCTGCTTATAAAATATATATTAGTATAATACAAACATTATATATTCTTAGAACTTAAGAATAAATAATTCTATCTTGTTTAAATTAATTATAGAAGAATCTTCATGAAAGTAACACAATCCTGTTTTGATTATTTGAATCTCACTTGTTTGAGGATTTGTTTTCTTCAGTGTAATTTGCTATACTTAGATTAATTTTCTTTGTTGTTTACAGAATTGAATTTAGATTTAGATTTTTTAATAATTATTATTTTGAAGAGATTTTGTATAAAATATTATATTTTCAGATTACATATTAATATTTAATAATTAAAAATCATGTTATGATGTTATATAATTTACTGTGAGGTTTGTAAATGTTGATTCGATAAATTTAAAAAGATTAATTTAGGAAGATTGGGGTTAATAAATAAATAAAGGCCATTAACTGCTTAATACATGCCATTTTAAAGATTTTAACTGAACAGTATTTTACCATAATTTTTGATTTATTTATATAATGATGATAAATTGTTATTAATGTTATTATTTCAGTCCTTAAATACAAGTTTAAAAAATGTTATATTATTAAAAGATATATAAAAATTACTATAATTTTACAATATGTTAATTATAAATTTAGCTATCTTTTGTCATAAGATCTTCATCTATGCATCTGAAACTGAAGAAGTCTTTTGTGTAGAAAAGAATGTTTCTCAATATATGAAGATTAACTTTTTGGGAGAATATAAATAAAATTAGATATTAATTGTATAACATCAGGAATATATCCTATTACTTTCAATTGAAACTCTTAAGAATTAGTAAGACAGCAAAATAATATTTACTTAGAATACAAGTCATCATTCAGAATTTACCTAACTATAATTACTACCGTATTTGAATTTTGATTTGCTGTTCTGAAAATTCAGCTCAAATATAATATAAATCATTCATACAAAAACTATATTATAAGAATATCAAATAAGAAAATTGGATATATTTATTTTGCACATCCTGTATTTTGTCATAAATTAACAGTTTTGTTTATACTCATATGAATAAAAAATAAACATTTTCAAGAAAATGGCTAATTTGTGCTAACAGAATGCCTGTTATTATTAACAATTTCTTAAAATTTTGGATAAGACAACTTTGGTATATTTGATTAAAATGGTTATAATTACTTTTATATTGGCATATTTTTCAATAATTTTTATTTCATACTTAAGTTTGAATGTGTATATTCAATAATAGAATCAAACTATATACATATATTATTTTGATTATAGAGAATATAAATAATTAATATAATAATTAATTTTTTTTTTATTAAGTAAGCATCAGTAGAACTATAGTATATCTGGCCCTCTATTACAGTTCATTCTAATAACTGTAATAGATTTAAGAAAAATTAAATATAAATTATCTACCTGTCCAGGTGTCAGAGCTCTTTGAGGATATTCGATTTTAACTAATAATTTATCATCACCAATCATTTCCACATGGCAATTAAGAAGAGGATATCTTTTCCCCCCTTGTTGTGTTTTTAATTTACAATTCAGTTTCTTTGTTTTGAGTAACTCTTGAGGTATGTTATTAATCCAATAAGGAGAATCAACAACAACAGTATCACAAAATAAACTAGGATGGTTACTTCCAGGTGCCTATAATCACAAGAAAATATTTAAGTTTAAAATTTAGTATCTCGTTAAAATATTCATATATGAAATATTTATCACATAAAAATACATAAATTTATCAACAACAATATATATTAAAATATTATCATAGCTTAGAAAATTTTTAATAAAATCAAATTAATTATACTTATATATATATAAGTTATAATAATTTAGTCATCCAAGATTGAAAAGTGTAAGACAATTAAGAATATAACCTCATATTTATCAGGCAAAGATGATTAAAGATTTGTCTAATCATATTTTCATTTGTATCTATTATATGGTAGTATTATAGTAAAATTTTAAGAATTACTTTAATAATTTAATCTCTGCAATCATATATCAGAGGATGTGATTGTAGTATAAAAGGATCACTATTAAAGAAACTGTTTGGAGTATCTGAATTCAAACTATTATTATTAATTTATAAAATTTTATTGCACATTCATAAGATATAAAATTTCAAATGGATAACTGATGCATCATAAGAAAATTCAAAATAAAAATAAACTAATGAATTTTACACTTTAACTTAGTTTAACATTAGCAAAATGTTTAATTTTAGTTGTCATTATTAAATGAATCAAATTTATATCAAGTAACACTATCAGGAATAATTTTGACAAATTTTTATCAAATATTTTAATTTTTAATTAAACATTATTGTTTTAAATATTAATAGGAAAAATATTCATTGGTTAACAAAATATTTTAAATTGTTTTACTTCTTATTTACACTTTTAAACATATGATATCATAACTTTAAAAACAATAAAAATGATCTCATTTCAAAAGATATGTTTTTCTTTTCTTTTACTACAATGCAATCAATTTTATTAAAAACAAATGGAATTTATAAAATTCCATTATATAATAAAGATCTTTAATCAGGAAAATATATAGTAATTGGGGTCAAATAGACTAGAAGGGCTGCATTATATCATTAAAACTGATTGATAGATAAGATTGACTCAAAGTCATGTGACAGTACTGTTCAAGATTATCAAAACTATTGCTATTGAAATTATATAATAATTTAAAAATAAATGTTTTTAATAATAATTCTTAATAATAATTGTTGCTGCTTGGATAAAAATATCAGACTAATAAAAACTGTACAAGAGTTGTATTAATATCTATGAATATAAACAAGAATACACTGTAATTTTGATCTTAAACAATAGTATATAATATAGCACTTATTATCATCAGTTAACATCCACTTTAATTTTATAATTTTAAAAACTACAGGAAAATAAATCTTTTTATAAGATATGTTAATATTGAAATAACAGATATCTGAATAAATCAATATATATTTAATGTGATTTAAGTTTCTTAACAATTTTTGAATAATTGTTCTCTTAATAAAAGTTATTGTTTAAAATTTATACATATTCCTCAAAATTGTAGGTTCTACATTTGAGAACTTTTGTCATTTTTGAACAAATTATATAAAAAATTTTATATTACTTCTGGAAATTATTTCTTACCTAAAAAAGCTTGCAAATGAAATATTGAAAATGTTAGCAATGGAAATGATATGAATAATCTGTTATTTTTATATTTAATTTTTATAATCATAACTACTGTGAAATGTATAAATAATTTTTATAATTTAGTTTATCATCATAAGAATCATATGCTAATATAATGGCAACAATTATTTAATACTGTTCTGATAGATAGCAATACTATCATTAATTTACGCTTAATATTATCATTTCAATCATAATATATTATAAACTGTACATGTAATTATAATTTATAGTATATCAAATATTCTGGCTTGTAAACAAGCAGTACATACATCATAATGTTTAAAATTATATTATAATAAATTATATAATTAAATTCAACCTGGTATATATAACTTTGATAGGAGCATGCATGTTAGAGATCAATAAACTAATTTTATGAAATACATCAATAAGATGATAAATATAATAATTCTGATATTTTTGTCAATTATTCAAATCCCAAATCTTTTGTTTTATATAATTTTCAAAATTTATAAAATTTATTTAAATTTTTCTAAACAAATCTTGAATATTGCTGGGATAGATCAATAACATACTTTCCTTTGGTATAAATTATATTTTAAATTTTGGAAATTTATTTATATTCTTATACTTGAAAATGTTATTTAATTAACTATATAAGAAGCAGAATTAATAAGAAATTTGAAAAAATAAATATCAGTGCAAATATGATTTGAATTGTATTTTATTGGTTATTGTAACTTTGAAGGATTATATTTTGCTAAATTATTAACAATTAAACCTTGTTATAAATAATTTTAATATCAGGAAATTATTAAAAATTCAATCAGTTCTGTATAAATAGTACTAGTACTACTTATACTAATATAGTACTAAACAATCAATCTAGATATTAAGAAGCATTTTTAGAATGATTAAATAAAATAGTTAATTAAATCTATTTTATACAAATTCAAACTAAATGATAAAAATTTGTTACAAAATATTTTTGACTAAATATATATTTTTATTAAAGATAAAAAGCTTTGCTTAAAAAAATCACACCTCGTAAAGCAAATATAGTTTATTATATAGAACATTTTTGAATATATTAAGAGATGATCATTAGTATACTATACTATACTATATAAAAAAAAATTATAAGGATTTTTAAAAATAGAGAATATACAACTAATATAAGAACTTCTAATGATTAATCTTAGCATAATATACTAATGATGTTCTCTTAGTAGATCAAAAATGTTTTATATAATAAAATATATAGTCCTGCTTTTCGAGTCATGACTGGTTTAAATATCTAAAAAGATATAGCAGATATGTATTGATATAAATGTGTTGTATAATTAATTATAATATAAATATGTATTGATTAAAAATTTACTTGCCACAAAAATATCTTGTGTAGATGGATTTTTTTCTGCAATAAAATAAGCAACTTTTAAACCACCTAATAAACATCCTTGACCCAATGTCCAATTATGAATGCCTAATGTTTTATCAAAATTAATTATTATTATATTTTAAATACAAATATTAACTAACTAACTATTGTAAGATACTTAATATCACACCTGAATGTTGTCCAATGATAGAACCTGTTTCTATATCAATAAAATTACCAATTGTAGGCTCTATATAATCACTAATAAATTTCTGAAAATTTCTCTTACCAATGAAACATATGCCAGTACTCTGAAAAATGCATTATTATAATTATAATCAGAGTGATTATAAATAATAATAAAGATAAATTTTATAAATATGTTTTATTTTAAAAATTTAAGATAAAATAATAAATTAAAAGTTGTGATCATAATTTAAATAAATTATTAAAAAAGTAGTTACTATAAAAAAAACAAAAGAACAAAAATCATTTTCTGATGTTTTCAAAGACTAAATGATAATTATATATTAAATTATATTCTTTTAATTAAAGAACAATAGTTTTAGTTCTTAAAGAGAAATTTTTAAGATACTTGTGTAATACCAGAATAAAAATTTAAATTACAGTTTTAAATAAACATAATATTCATATTTAAGATTTTAATACAAATTAAATTCTATATAATAATAATAAAAAATATTATTTTTAAATTCTTGTGTGAAGGATGACATTGAATTCAAATGTGTTTAACTATAAACTGTTACAGAACAAAGAAGTTACTAAAAGATTATTTTGAAGTACTGTTTCATATAAGTTATGAAATAATCCATTGTTTTATTAACTGCTGCATATTGGCAATAATATAATCTTTAACCTTAGTGAAAGTTTTTTTTGTCTTTGTATCAATAAAAACAACAAATAATGGATAAGTTCAGTATAAAAACAAGTTTATTTTTCAGATAATAATGCTATATAAGTTCTTGACAAGTTCAATTGGATTTTAAAAAATTACATATTTTAATAAATAATGTTATCATTTTTCATAAAAGCCAATTTAACTATTTTAATTTAAATCTATTGAATTATAAATGACAAATAAATTTTTCATTGTCTAAAAATAGAAATCTAGGAATTTAATAAATGTGTTATGATTAAAAATAATTTTTTTAGAACAATTTGCATATTTTATGAGCAATGATAAAATGATATGAATTTTCCTTTCAAACAAATTAAACAAATAAAAATTTAATAATATATTATATTAACTGAGTTAAATAATTTCATAAAGGCTATGAACGATAAAAATAATATTTTCATTCAATAAATAATGAAAATCTATTATAAATATACAATAGCAAAATGAATAAATAAAAAGAATTGCATTCTTTAAACATATTTTTGAAATATGTATAATAAAATTTAATTACATTACATCTTTTCATTTAATTATAATTAAGTAAAGGAGCCTAATGAACATGAATCTGAAAATAAAGCAAAATAGTATTAGAGCTATATAAATTTAAATTGTATGATTTTAATGATTTTTATTCAGATTTATTAATATAATCCAAAGTGGATTTCTCTAATGTCAATCGACTACTTATTTCTTGAATTCATTCTTATAGTATTCATAAAATCTGCTATCTAAAATTCAATTGTTTTAATTCTGCCATATGTTCAGAAATATTTTTGTATAATCACAATTTTAATTTCTATAAATTCAAATCTGAATTTTTTCCCCAATAAAAAATATATTTTTATAAAAAGTTTAATTGCATATTTTTGAATGGAATTTCAAATTTTGTTTGTGCAAAGCAGTTATGACCAATAATAATTTAGAAATCAAGGATGGATCTTTGATTTCTAAATTATTATTGGTTCTAAATTACTATTCTGTTAAAAGAATTTTTAACAATTTGAAACATAAAAATAAAAAAATAGTTTCTGTTCAATAGACTAATTTTTATTTAAAAAAATTTTAATTTTTGGAATGTTCAAATTTTATAATAGTTATATGTTTAAACATAAAGAAGATTTATAATATATATCAGATCTAGTTAAATATTCAAATATTCTTTTCTGAATTTTGATTTAGGTACAGTATTTGAATATCTATGTCAAATAGCCTCTTATAAATTCATTAGGAAATTGATTTTAAAAAATTATATATACATTGAAATACTTAGAAAATAAACTTATAGGATAATTATTCCTGGTAACATTAATACATTGGTGCCTAGTTCCTTATGTCATATCAGTGATGTCAAATTACACTTTCCTTCTAATTGTGAACATTATATGGAACTGTTTATAACTCTATTATTTGAGTTTCCTGTGTATTCAGAAGTGTGATGATGATGTTGTGTTCTATAATTGAATGCAAGTTTTGCTCTTTAACATTAAAAATTCGTTTTTTTTTTAATACAGTAATTTTAAAATGTGTGAAATCTTTAAAAATTTAATTTCATCTGCATTTAACAAATATTAATTTATTGATTATATGGTATTTATTACATTCATAATAAAATATAATTACTTATAAAAATATTAAAAATTTTTATATATTACAGAATTATTTATTTTTTGCTGTTACAGTATAGAATAAATGCTGATATCTACCTTTTTGAAATTAATTACAAATTCACAAAATAGAATACAAGATTTAATTCTGTTATTTTCAAGTTTTATTTCTGTTCCATTATCTGAACATTAAACCTCTTGATTTTAAAAATGAAAATCAAAAACCATTTTTCAACCAAAAAGTAACCAGAGTAGTTTATAAAAAAAAACAACAAACTGATTGAAAAAAAATAATATGCCAATGCATTGAGATGAACTAAATTTGATCCTGCCAAACCCTAGCTGGGTAGCAATGTTTTAATTTTGATTCAACAACTTGGATAACAAGGACAAAATAATTCATTTGTAGCATGTGACAGATAAAATAATGGTTCAAAAACAAAAACATTGATGTCATAAAATAATATTAAATAAACTTTTTACATATGACAAACTTAATTTATTAAATTGCCATAGACAAGTAATTCTGAGTTTACAAGTTCCTGCTTAATAAATACTCAGGACTGCAAGTTTTTTTTTAATATGGAGAATTGAAAATATGAACAATAATTACAATAAATAGATGTTAAACATTAATAAAAGAGCATTTAAAACCATGTACATAGTTATACAATACGACTGAATTTATAGCAGAAATTCAATAGTATGCAACAAAATTGGAAAAATCAAAATAACAGACTGAAAAGTAGAAATAGAGTGCTGATAAAGCCATGATGGCCACAGGCCATCATGGCTTTATCAGCACATTAAGTAAATAACTTTCATTCCTGGAAGGCTAAGATAGTAGTTCATCTGTATAAAAGTTCTTCTACTTATCTATATATAATGATGAAAAATAAAACTTATTTTAAATTTATATGATATAAATAATTTCTTTATTAGTATAATCTATTTGATTTTAAATGTCATGTTTTCATTTATTTAAATAAATAAATCATTGTTTAATCACAAACTAGTGATTTTGTTGTGGTCAAACTCCATGCTAAGAATGGAATCTTTGATCATTAATCAGAATTATTAATATTAAATTTATGGAAAATTGATTCTTAGTTTATGAATTCTTATTTTACAAGTGCACTCCAAGAACAAATTAACTTGTAAAGTCAAAAACTATCTGCATTCATCAAATTACAATATTAAGCACTGTGCTTTAAATTAAAATTATATATAGTAGTATATAATATACAGGTAATCTTTGACTTACTATAACTTAATGATGAGTTGCACTTATGATGGCCAAAAATTATTATTAAAAATTCTCTAATTCAACTTTTCTGCCTTCATATACATACAAAATATATGATATATATCATATATTTTGTATATGCATGATGAGTCACCATAAGGCTATTATATATTATTGAAAGGCAAGGAAAGCCTTTAACAATATACAACAGTCACTAGTCTGATTCACACTTCTAACTTATCACACAGCCTTTGACACATTAATTGCTAATCAGCAGTCAAAATATTCGTTTCTTTCATTGCAATTTTTGTATTTCATCATAACCCTATCATGTCCAGTAAGAGATATAATGCTATTGATGAAAATTTTTTAAATTTTTCTTTCTGAATTTTGTATTTAATGTATTTAATTGTATATGTATTAATAAATAATTTATAAATGTTTATATAAATTTACACATTTTAAACCATTTTAAATTAAATAGAAACCTAATTTTTGAAAATATTAAAACAGAAATCAAACAAATGAAGAATTAAAAATGTCCTTGACTTATATCAGAATCAATTTACAATGGAGATTTTAGGAAAGAACCCCATTGTAAGTCAAAGACTATCTATAATAGAAATGTATAATCTGTATATATTCTGAGTTAATTATCAGGCTTCAGATGCAAACCTTATATATTATTTAAAAAATGCTTGAAAACTTGTACGTAAATAAATATCTCAAAATTATTTCTGTGAATTTATATAATAATAATAATTTATAGTTGAATGATTAGATATTCTGCATTAATTATTTAAGAAAAATCTAACAGTATAATAAATAAATGCGGTATAATTTTTTGAAAATATTCTGTACTTATATTAGAGTTTAAATTTAGATTATTAAAATGAAATTTCACTGTATATTTTTTAATTTCATTGCATTTTTTTTAATGTTTTAAAAGATATTTAAGTTTCTTGATAACTGTTAGTTTCTAAGAATGTTCAAATACATTTATTATTGTTTCAAATATCTTTTTGACAATGAAATATTTTGTTAAAATAAAATTTTTCCATTAATTGTTCCCTTATATAAAAAAATTAATGACATATAAGTAAATTAGAACATATAATTTATATTTAATGAAATTTTCATTAAAATTGGAATTTCATTATAAAGTTTGATATAAAATTTATTTCCAAGCTAAATCTTAAGAAAAAAATTGATATCAAAAATAAGAGTTCATTTTATACTTGCTGATCAAGACTTTAATGTAGAGTCTTTGTCATTTTTTAAACTTGCTGAAAACTTTGTATTATTTTGAATTATTGACTACTTCAAATGATTAAAGGTTAATTTGGACTAATATAAATTATACTGCTGAATCAAACAAGAGATATATATGGTGGTGGCCAATTTTAGACCCCATCACAAGCTAGCCAACACTGATGATGAGGTCAATAAGAGGTTGAATAACAAAGTTCAGTGATTCAATTCAAGCCAGGACCTCTTGCAAAACTGGAGATTTGAATTCATAATTAAACTCAGATCCTCAAAGACTGTAAGAACTGCTTTAACTATGTGCCAACTGACTAATCACATGAGTAAGTCTGTAATAATTTTATATTTATGATATTTTTTTATATTAGTTATCTAACTAATATTAATTATAATGTTTGAAATAAGAAGGGCTATCACTACATTCAACAATTAATTGTTGTTGAAACAAACAACCATTTCATTTAATTATAGAATAATTCCAAGAATTAATAATGAATGAAAATCTTTAGGATTCCAAGCATATTGTTTGAGAATTAGATTCTATTATCTTGAAATTCATATAACTATTTAATATCAGATTATATTAAATCCTTTAATGGAAATAAAAAACTATTTTAATATATTAAAAATAATTTAAATAAATATGATTACTTTTTTTCTCTTTATTATCCTTGTTAAGGAAATTTCAGAAGCTATACTTTGAACATTTTCTCTAGTTAATCTACCAATAGGAAATATACATTTCTGAAGAGCTTCTTGAGGAATCTGTGATAAAAATAATGTTTGATCTCGAAATTTATCAACTGACAATAATAATCTTGCACCTATAAATCAGATTTAAAGTTAGATTTGTTAAATTAAACTACAATTTTATAAAATATTAAATTATTAACATAATAATCAAATATATTATAATCTATCAGCAAGAACACTAATTAATAAAGATTTAAACTCGCCAGTTATCTTGTGATATAATTTAGAAGTAATAAATAGATTTTTAATGGTAACAATCAGCATTTATTATTGATTGATTAAACTATAAATCTGATTATTAATACATAAATTAGATTATTAATGATGAATTTTAAAAGATTCAGAATGAAATCCATAACCTTTGAATTATTATACTTGAAAAAAAATATATATATGTATATCAATCAGATTACTAATATGATTTAACAAATTATCTTTATTTATTAGTTATTATTCATGATTCAAAATCCTGGCTTTTTTCTATTAATAAATATACAAAGTTATAATAAAATTATTAACTAATGTTAAGTAATTATTCTTGCTAAAAATCTGTATTTGGTTATTAAAAATTCTATTCCTTAGAAATAAATTATATTGATAATGATAATTTAATTTATTTAATATGTCAAAGTTAAAAGATTTATTAATTAATTCACTTGTTTATTAATTATAATATAATTGTAACAGACTATAATAGACTAATATGTTTCATATCTAATGTCATTGAAGTTCTGTTCTACTTAGATCAATCAGGAATATTTGATGTCAGACTAAAAGACAGAGTTTTACATTAATTAAATTTGTCAGTATCATAGATGAAGCATATTAGACTTTTTGATAATCTAATTGACACAAAATAAAAGCACTAATCCAGAATTTTTTGGTTTAATCCCAAGTCAATAATTTTTTCCTGATAAATAATAATAATAATTTGTAGTTTAATCATTAAATAATGGATGGTGGCTTCCTTAATAAAAAAATTATTTCTAATTATTAAAATTTCTATTTATTATTAAATTAATAAATTTTTACTTCAATTAAAAACAATTGTATTAATTCAAAAGCTTATGCAAGTATCTATTGTATGTAATAAATTATAAATATAATTGTTAAAATTATTAAATTTTATATATTTTGTAAAATACATAAAATTTATTGTCTTTAGAATGAAATAGTTTAATTGAATTAGTAATAAAACTGAAACTTTTATATTTTATATTAAATTAAAAATGGCAATAAATAAATCTTGGAATAAATAATTTATCATAATGTTTTAGTTTCATTTGATCAAATTACTAATATTATCTTCATGTTCTTGTATAAAAATTTACAGAAGAAATCAAGTATTTATAAATAATATAACTCATTTACTACCAATTACCTTCATGAATATCATAATTTTCAAGATCTTCACCAAAACTATTTTGTGCATAATGACCAGTTGCAATAGCATCTACTTTAAATTTATTAATCGTATACTTCCAGAACACATCAAATTTTATTTTTCTATTGCATAAAATATCAGGATTTGGAGTAATGCCTCTTCTATAATCTTCAACCATTTCACTGAAATTAAAAAATATTTAAATCTTAATTAGAAATAATATATTAACAGAAATTTTTTCTTTTATTAATTCTCTAAATCCTAAAATGAAAAATACATTTATTTTAGCATTTAACAAATTTCAAAAGTAAGTTTTGCTTATCATGATTAGCAAATCAACTTAAATATAATTGTTTTCTTTCTTAAAATCTATGTAATGTATTTAAAATCCATTGACAAAAATATATGTGTAACAATATTTTTTTAATCCCTCTTAAATTGCTGTTTAGACTATAACTTCTGTAAGATACTTGCAAGTATGAGTCTATTGGACACCCACCTTTTTATTTGTAAATAAAGCTTATTCTAAAATATGAAGTATCAATTTATGCATATCATGTGCACCATTTAATATTATTATGTTGAATTGTTCTATAGTTGGCAATTTATCGTTCTTTTATTGAAGTTCTTCAGATGAAAATTCTTAGATTCTAATCCAAAAGATAATATATTTATATTTCAATATAAAAATTCCAATTTGCTCAAAAAATAAAAATAATGAAAGGTTACATTGTGAAGAAATATATCTTATGATACTCTTATCAATTTCTAATTTAGATTTTATCATTTCCAATTTTTAACTGTATTCAATCATTTAGAAAGACAACTAATAAACTCTTTGCTTAAAATGTAAACCTTCAAACAAGCACTATAGCAAAGCATACAAGTTTTTTATGGTATAACGTTTTCGGATATTACATATCCCTCCTCAATACCATAACTTAATACTAATTACAGAATAACTGCAAAACTCTTGTTTGCAGTTATTCTGTAATTAGTATTAAGTTATGGTACTGAGGAGGGATATGTAATATCCGAAAACGTTATACCATAAAAAACTTGTATGCTTTGCTACAGTGCTTGTTTGAAGGTTTATAGAAGCATCCTTAAAGGAAAAATAAGATTAATATATAAGATTCAAAGATCTATAAGGAAACTTGGTTTAGTTTCTTTTAAAGAAAGGCATATCAATAGAAATCTATAAAGTTGTATACAAACTAGTTCTAAGTGAATATTTGGATGAAGTGATTGAAAGTCATACACTTCCAAAATCTCCAAAGAGGCCTAATTTTATATAAAACCTATAATAATACTCCTGATAATATAAGGCAGTGGTTCTCAACCTATGGTATATGAAAGATAAACTATTTTTGAAAAATTATATTTAAATAATTTTTCAAATAATATAAAACTGATATAAAAAAGAAATTAAAATTATATCAATTACTTCTTTAGTCAGCTTTTTGTCATAGACAAAAATGTCCAGGCTTATTGCCCTCTAGATCATATGCCATTTTAGTGCCATACTGCACAATTGACAGTGCAATGGTTTTTATGCTGCCTTATAGATTACTTTGGAGTTCGCTATAGTGAGAACTAGTTCGATTGCTCAGTCATGACATGCAATGTTAAGTTTCAATTCATGAATATTGTTTTTGTTCTTCATACAGCCAGATAAAGTGTACAATTGCAATTTTTCAACAAGTGCAGCTAGGTCTTATCTCAGAAATGTCAAATTATTAGTTTGCGACTTATTATTGTAATTATGTTTTGGTTACCAAAAAACTAAAATAAATATTTTTTTTATTTGCTTACCTGTTTTTTATTTTGATGCTGAAATTTTTTGTAAATAGTGATGGTATAGAGAAATTTTGATATTCTTTGTGTGGTACATGGAACCCAAAAGGTTGAGAACCGCTGATATAAGTATCAATCATAATTTTTTTTAAAGTACATACACTTTTTTTTTTTTTTTTTTTTGAGTTGTCAGGTAATTTCTTTTTTCTACTGCAGGTCTAAGGTAATAAGGTGTTTGAGTAACTTCACAAAGTCAAATAATCTTGGATACCTAGATGAAACAACCATGACTTCTTTCAGGAAGTTATAAAGTTTTTTAGCTTTTAAGATCTTTTTAAATTCATTGCAATCTTAAAGATAGGATCTTCATTAAAGGACTTGCATTCTGAATTATTAATGTAAGTATGCAGAAAATTCTCAAAAGTTTCTCTTTTTAAAAGGACCATTGATTTAGATATGCCATCTTTGGCACATGCAATATTATTAGTTTGTAAACAGTAGACTCTCTTTAACATTTCCACATTTTAATCCATTTTTACTGTTCTTTTTTGATTTTCATAGGTCTTTAGCCATGGTCCATTTAATTTCTTCCCATCTGTTTTATCACGTTTCATCAGTAATGATTCCACCTGCATAACTAGATCTTCAATGAAGGAGGTTTGTTAATAAGAGCATTTAGTCTGTTTTGGAATACTGTCTCTATGAAAAATTGGACGAGTATATCATCTAAGATTTTAAATGGTTTTATTTGGCTTTAGGACTCCTCCTAAGTTGCCACTTGAAAATCCAATGCAAATTTTTAACATTTCTGTTTCAAGAATTCTTTAATAGTTCTAAAAATGTTCTGCATATATAAATCTGACTAAACTACTCTCCTGGAACTCAATCATAAATTAGAATCTGGTTTTATCAGCACTGAATGGATTTGGTACAATACAAATTTTTCTAGTTTAAACGTTTACAAATTATTTTTCAAGTTTTGTTAATTAGTAAATCCTCTTGTTATTTTAGTATATTGAATTCTCTAATAGTTTGTAAAAAAAATAAATTTTTATAAAATTTAAATTTTTATAATTTGTAACTTACTATGGTAATAATGATTGTTGTATATAATTTAAATTTTATATGATCTTATTATTATATTATATTACAACATATACAAGTTTTATTAGTTTGTAACAGTTATTATGGCAATGAGTGCTTTATATATGCTTTTTATGGTAATTATAATAATGCAACAACTCTAGATTTTTTTGCTGTTTAAAGTTACTATGGTAATATTCCTTTAAATGTATATTCAAATATAATTTGACCATTTGTATTAGTGAGGAAGTCTTAGTAAGACTGAAAGCATTTCTGGAGTAAAAGCTTTTTACAATTCTTGGCATGATATTATTATTATTATTATTATTATATCCTGCTTTGGAGCTTTTTTTCATTTAGATTTTATTGGAAAGCCAATAGTTATCTTTGTGAAATCTTCTAAAATGAAGTACAGGAATACCTCACTTAGTATGGTTAATTGGTTCCTCTAAAATACCGCATTAAATGAATCCGCACTGAGTGAAACATTATTTCTATAGGAAAATAAGTAATTCGTTCCTATCAAATTTTGTTAAAACAAAAATATTTGTATAATTACCTAAAATTAATGAAAAATGATAAAAGGGTGAAAAGTAAAAATAATGGAATACTTTTATGGCTTAATGTTTACAAAATGAAAAAAATATATATTATTTTTTAACTAGAAAATCAGCCAAAGTTTTTTTGTCCGCGATGAGGCTATCATAAAGATTGAAGGTAAGTTATCTCTGTGGACTGTATCTGCCACCAGTCTCGCTCTCGGCCATCGAGTTTGTATATACGCACGCACTAATCATCGGGCTTGACCAATCAGTACGTTCATTTTGACAGTATTACAGAGCCCGCCGCTTTAAAAAACCGCTGCTTAATAAAATCAGCTGCTTTATGCAATCAAATTCTTAGGAGCGGATTCAAATTGATGCAATGCAATAGGAAAATCGCTGGGCAATAAAATCATCATGGCCGCTTATAAAAATCATTCATTGCAGGCACAAAAACAAAAATCACTTTTCTAATCAAATTTTTAATTCAAAATTCACCAATTCTTCGGTATTCCAACTGCAGATGTTTGACCAGTCATATGAATCACAGAAAATGGGAGAGTGTAAAACAATAAAAGCAGTGATTATTAAATGTAATTATCGACAATAAAATTTTCAGAAATCTGAGTGAAAATACTGTTTTATTGCCTATACTCTACAGTATTTTAGAGTATAGGCAATAAAACAGCAAACCGCATAATAGTGAATCAATCCATACTAATTAAAATTTATTCCTCAAATTACTAACCATACTAATAGTGGGGTCAGCACTGAATGAAGCTGCACTAAGTGAGGTATTCCTGTAATGTGTGTCCGAGAACGTAGAATGAGCTATCACACTTTGTAGTGTATGAATGTTCTGCATGGAAGCAAATTTTTTCATTATTGACAAAAATATTTAAAAATTTGAATTTTTAAAAATGTGCAAAATAGCGAATTGTGTGAAAGTCGAGAGCCACCTGCTTTACTTTTAAAGATAATTTATAAAATATGAGAAAATCTTAATGTAAACAACCCAACCTATAAAAAGGGGCATGGCACTTTTATTGTTTTATGGTGGCTAGTCCTTTCACAGGAAATTGCAGCCAAGCCTACTTTACTGTGCTTCATGTGTGTGGGTGTAGTGTGCCAACAAAGCATCTGAAGCCCAATTAAAGAAATGAAGAAAATGTTATAGCTGTTTATGTATGTGTGTGGACGATTTTCATATAAGTCATGTTTTTGGTTATAAATTTGAAAATTTATAAAAAATTAAGATAAAAATTATTGAAATGAAGAAAAAACATAACAACAAACATATTTTATTAAAAAAAAAGACAATATTTTAATAAATTTTTGTGACTCTGACTAATTAATTAATTAATTTTATTAAAATGTGCAAAAATACTTTGTTTTTGATCAATAATTTTTTTAAATATTATCCAATTTTCTTCATTCATACCTTATTTTATTCATAAGACTTGCTGCTATCAAAAAATACCAAATATTTTGTTGGATAGCTAAGATTTCATATAGATAAATCATGTTTTCTTCGATCTCATATAATGAACAGAGAGTTGTGAAAGAAATAAAATTTGAAAAACTTTTTTACATCTTTAGAATGACAATACGTAATAAATTGTAAAAATTTCATAAAATTTCAACGAAAATTAAGTGAGATTTCATAATTTTGATTTTTTGCTAATTAATTAGGTTTTTTTATTTATTATTTTTATTTTGTAAATGTTGATGAACCTCAACAGGTAAATGCCAATAGATACCTAACAATATTGGAAGACAAACTGCAAACTATTAGAGAGCATTTCAATCACCACATAACTGAATCTTTCAAGAGAACTCTGTTCTTTGTCATTAAAAAAGTGTAAATACACACTTCTGTAGTTACTTTAGCTTCATTTCTGCATTAGATGTACAATAATATATTTACAAGTGAAAAAATGGTTGGAAGAACAGTTCATTACAATTCTTAGCTGGCTAGGGAACATTCTGGATCTGAATCTTATACAAAAACTATTGGTATCATATATAGTTGTCAGTTCTTTCTGAAAACTACAGATTAATATAAATACACTTTGTATGCAGAAGAAAAAAAAAAAACAAGTTTTCATACGTATTAATCATACATTTTAACATTTGGAACTCGTCTAGGAGAAATGCACTTGTGTAATACCTCTGACGTTTTTGGTACCCTTTAAGTATCATTCCACATTAAAAAGGCATATCGTATTTGATTTTTGAAACATTCAGTCATGATAAATGTCTTATTTTATAAGAGTAAAGCTTGTAAATTGAATTCTTAGTACAAATTATATTTGCTTGTAAAATAAAGTCTCAAACTGAAGTTGACTTATATTCAGTAAACAAACATGCAAATAACATTTTTAACAAGCTATTTGACATACTTTTTGCTTGTAAAAAAATACAATATTTGTGTGCACTTCATATAGAAGTACAACAAATAAATGTTTATCTGTCAATAATGATTGTAACCGTTTTTCATCAATGAAAAAAGGCCTTCACATTAATGTGCATTAACTAATTAGCAAAATAAACTGAATAATATGTCCTAAAAGATTAGGAAAAGAATCTTTTGATGATGTGTGTTTTATAAAAAATCCAAATATCATTCTTAACAAAAGCTCTCTTTAAGTAACTGTTGGCTTGAACTTCAATCTTAACCATTAGATATACAATCTGCAGATGGAAATATTGATAAATAAAATTTAGGCTAAATCAGGAGTCTCCAAACATTTTGCTTTGAGAGCCACATTGGGTACTTCAGCACTGTTCAGCAAGTTGTAGCAAAAAAAAAAAAACTCTAGAACTAGATATATGAGTTTTATTGTAAGCAGATAAAAACCGATTATAGAGTATATGAAATTAAATTATTGTATATTAATGACAATGAACACTATCAGAAAATTCTCATATTTTCGTTGCAAATTATAATAAAACCATTAATGTGAATGATGTAACTGTGTTTGTATTTTTAAAATCTTATTAAACTCAAGTTCAAATTTTGAAGTACTAATTACAAGTAGTGATTTCAAATGTTCATCAGATAAATTTGCCCTGTATTTTGATTTGATATATTTCATTCAGGAAAAAGTTTGTTCACAAAGATACATTGTCCCAAAAATACAGATAAATTTACAAGCAAATTTTTTCAAATTTGGAAACTGCAGAGTTCAAAAATTTATAAAAATCAATCAAGTTTCCTTTCTTGTATTTATCTTTAATATGTTCATTTGCCTGAAGTTCAATAATTTCCATTTGAAGTTGACTTGGGACATCAGTAACAACACAGTCAAACCGATTTTGAAATAATCTTATTTCCCTAGCATTGATGTCCAATCTATCAACATCCCATGTTTTTTTACAGATTTTTATTGAAAAATTAGTCTAATTGGAGAGCCAGATAAAATCATATCACAGACCATAGTTGGGAGACCCCTGAATTAAATCATAGAAGTAACATACGGATTATATTTGTGTATTAATATTACACAATTGCATTTGTTACATATTATTATTATGTAACTGCCAAAAACTTTTTGATATTTATGCATTATCTGAAGATCCCAAAACAAAAGAGAGATCAGCATTATAAACAGAAAACCATAGAACATAAATTAATAATTTCAATAATGTTTTTGGGTCTTAACTGTCTTTGCATTAAACAAAATATGCACAGACTGAAGCATCAGAATATTCAGAAAATTCATATTCAAATCCAGAGACATTCTTAAGCTTTAAAAATATGTAATATAATATCTATATAATATTGAAATTATAAATCAAAAATTAGCAAAAATTTAAAATAGAGGAAAATTCTCAACAAACATCCAGATATGTTAAATACTCATATATAATAATAAATAATTTATTATAAGAATTTCCATTCTCAAAGTTTATCTCATGTTTATTTGTTATTCCCTGCTAAGCTGTACTAACATAGGGATCCAATTTTTTAATAATCTCCTCTCCTTCAGGCTTACAATCATAAAAATTACAATATTTTCTGCAATTCTTCCTTAGATCCAATATTTTACTAACTATTCATAATTCTTGTAATTTTATATCCTTCTATCATGTTGCAGTCAGGTTGCGTTCTTTACAAATGCAGGACTCAGATGCCGTCTCAAAAGTCAATGCCCCAAGATACTGAACTGTCACGAGGAAAAACTCAAATTCAATTATCTTATTGAAAGTTTGAAGAAAAGTATGCTTCAAGAATCTAATTTTAATCTGAAATTGCAAATCAAACACAACAATTTCAAAATAAGTTGAAGCAACTGGATTCATTAAAGACACATCTCAAACATTTTGAAACAAACAAAATATTTTTCCAAGAAAGAATGATGAATTAGATGTGATAGTTTGATAGATAATAAAGATCTTACAGTATATTATGCATTTTAAAACATCTTTAATTGATAAAAGATTTAATAAATATGATTATTTTAAACTATTTTCAATGAAACTTAAAGTTTTAAATTAAATATTATATACAGTAGACTTCTGATTATCAAGAGTTGGATCATCTAGATCCATGTTTCTCAAACTTTTTGGCACTATGGAACCCTATCAACTTATTTTCATTTTTGCAGAACCCTTTTGAAAATATGACTTGTTGTATGAGTATAGTCATATTATTATTCTCCTTTTTTTTTGCATATTCTGTGACTAAAAGAGAGGTGAGGTTATTTTAGTCAAATTAAAAAAAAAAAAGAAAATTTTCACTTTCAAGGTCATTCATTTCAAATTTCATTTTCAAGGTCTTCCATATATTTTATGTGAAAAAAACTGTAATAAAGAAAATAAATTTTTGCACTGAATTGTTTTTATAAGGAAAAAAAACAAAAGAAAAATTATTTTTAAATTAAATATGTGTATATACTAATTCATATTTAATGAAAAACAAAACATAAAAACAATTACAAAATAAAAAACAAAATTATTAACAAAATAAAAAAGTAACTATTGATTCATGAATTTATAATTATGTTATTGGAAGAGTGAGATTACATTGACCTGTATAAATTTTCGATATTTGGTTCAATGTTGGTTAAGATAATCTTAAAGTTGATGCCAAATTTAGTCTATTGAGTTGTTTTGACTTGGTTAATGTCAGTTGAGAATCCACTCTCACATAAATAAGTGAAAGGAAATGGAAGAATAATTTTAATTGCCCTTGTCACTTAAGTCCTTGTATTTGCTATTGACGTGAATCCAAAATTTAGCAAGTGACGAATTTCCTTCGCAGAACCCCAAAAATTCATTCGCAGAACTCCAGGTTCCACAGAACACAGTTTCAGTTTGAGAAACACGGATCTAGATTGTAGATTAAGCAGGGTTAATCTAAAAATCCCAGAAGTAATGTTTACTTATTGATGTTTTATCTTAAATGCAATATCTGAAAGATTTTTAAACATTCCAGATTCATTTGGATTTATTACATCTTAAATAAGTGACAACTGAAATTAGAATAAAATTTCTTGTTTCCTTTTTCAATAAATAATAAAACATTTGAATATATGTATGCATACAGTTTATTTTTAATATTAAATGCTTATTGTCTATAATTTAAATTTTTTTTGAGTATTTTGTAGATTCTCTAGGAAATCAGATATCTGGAAAAATTAATTTCCCAACTACCCCAGTTAATTGGAAGTCTATTTTATTATATCATAAATTTATTCTTACCCTCCACCTTTCCAAGTATTGTATTGCACAACAGCACAAGGTTTACCAAAATATTGTGGTTGCAAACGTTGTTCAACTTGTACATAGAAACAATCCATATCCACCAAAACAATGATTCTGTCAGTCATAATTTTTAAACTGAAAAATATGCAAATTATATATTTATAAATTTCTTATAAGTAAAATTTATATATATTAAATTCAGTAATAAAGACCTAAGCTCAAATATTGCAGGCTAAAATGATTAAGCCAGTTTGTAGACAAACTGCTATAATAAACTTATTAATCCAGAAGGTAAAACATCCTTATAACTAAAAGCACTTATTTATGTATTATAATGGAGCATGAGAAATGCTATGTTATAATACATGCTTGGCAGTACTCATCATAATTGAATAAATACAAGAAAACTATATATGTAACTAATCATTACTAACCAACGACATTATCATATATAGTTATAACGTTTATATTATCATATATACGTTATAACTATATATGATAATATAAAATGAATGAATTTTAACAGTGTAAAATATTAGTAAAGTTATACACTTAATATTTAAGATTTGATCCGCATACTGAAGTTTGTTATTAAAATGATTTCATCTATATTATACATAATATCTGTGCTTCTTTTGCTGACAATGCTGATATAGATAAATTATAGGTGTGGTATATTTGATTTTAATTTCAAAATTAAATATCAATACAAATTATTTTTTAATATAAATTTTATAATTTTATGTGTTTCATACAAACAGACATGCATCCATTGTCTGTGTGTTTACACTGTATTCATGTATGTGCATTAATACATACTAACTGTGAATTTATAAGAAAAATATGTCCTTGAAAACTTTTTATGGCCAAATTAAACTTGATACAAATTTAATTTGCCCATAAAAATTTGCAAGGATTGAGGAAATTTTGGAGTTAATAAATAATTGGACCATTTATTATGAAAGTGGTACAAGTCCATTTCCCTTAGTCTAATTAAACACTGGGTAAGCTAAGGAGTGAAACTGGGGCATTTTTCAATTAGACCTGTAATATAATATGAAAATCCATATTTATTGAAAAAGATCTAATCATTATATCTGCACTCTCGAACATGAATATTACATGTACAAATGTGTGGGTATGTTATCTAAATAAATTCCGCAATATATTTGTTGTTATGAATCTAGTAAAATTTAAATTGTTAATTTTCATTCTCAATTCTGATTGAACTGTCACACTATAAAAAAAATAAAATCATCTGGAATTAGCATCATGTGCATTTTTCATTTTTATTCATCAGTGAAACTTCTGATTCAATATATCCATTATTTAGCATTTTTATATTATAAAAATAAATTCATTTCATCCAAA
>WUQG02134008.1:0-24346 GCA_011317285.2 Androctonus mauritanicus | reverse complement strand
GTAGTATATACTTATTGTATAACAATGATTCACAACTCTTATGATAAAAAGTTAATAGAAGTTATCGATACACTTGAACAAACATTACAATTGATAAGTCTAAATGAATACGTATTTGTACAGCAATGTACAAATGTGTACAGTTACATGACTAAACACTCATAGTTTGCAAAACTATAGATTTGTATATTTGTTCAAAAGTTGCACAACTGCACAGTTATACAAAATATTAAAATTGCAAGTGTATAGTTATAAATATTTTCGAAATTATACATCTGTACAAAGTTAAATATATTGTACAAATACATAAATTGTGGGTAAATTTATGTAAATTCAGTTTTACATTTTGTTCAATAGTACATTCACACCATAATTACAATAATAACTTTTATGTAATCGTGATGATATTGATGATGTACAGTCTTATAAATCAAATTTGTTGAACAGTAATGATAGAAATAATTATATTGATAAAATTAAACTTATAAATATAAATTATAAATCGGTTTTAAGTATAAGTGACTTGTGTAATTGATATGACTTGTATAATTCATATATTGATAAAATTCGTATTTATATCAGAATATGTTTTATATCATGACTAGCAGTCTAGTCATGATATAAAACATAATATAGACTAGTTTTAATATATATATATATTACTCCTTGTTATCGGTCTCGCTTTAACCGGTCAAATTTTCGTTTTTTCTTTTTGGCAGCGGCCACTTTTAAATTCTAAGATAGACTGTCTAAACCCATGCTGGGATGATTTCCCTAAATCCAGTAAAATAACACCCCTTTATATTCTCTTTTGAATGGTAAGGTCCACCCTTTTTCTTTGACTGTTCTTATAATAATAATAAAAAAAACCTATGCTGGAAACTGGAAATTAGAGAAATGCTATTCAAATGGGTCCGGCACAGACCCAATGGATTTATAAACTTTATGGATAAGTTTACAATAAATCATTCAGAAATATCATTTGCTCATAACCTGTATTTGTAATTCATTTTTTATAGCATTTGGAATCGATTGACTGATCACGATTACGTCACATCAGCGCGATAATATCTTCGTGACATCATGCAGCCATAGATTTTTGTAACATTATCCGTTATTACGTCGGGTTGACGTCATATCATTAATTATAACATTTGGAACACATTGGCTTTTCATGTCCAATTTGACTACAGATTTTACCAATTACTTTTGCTAGCATTTAATGTCGCGATGGCATAATCAAGGCAGTGGCTTGACGTTATTCACTATTACGTTACCGTGATATAATGCAACGAAAGCGTCTTATGACTTCATAATGATTACGTCACCTACACGTCACGCCGTTATCGCTATGAAGTTATCCCGAATTTGAATATCGCTCTGAAGGATTTAAATAAAAGCATTTTTGTTGTCACCCAAAATGCCCCAATTCTAGTGCGATTTCGATTCTGGGTAGCTTATGTTGCCCACAGAGTTGGGGAAATCTCCAGGCCAAGTTTAATTCCGAGGGGTCAAATGATAAGGTTATAAAGGGTCATTACGACCTTAAGACATTGCCCTATAGGGGCTAATGTCTTAAGATCGTTATAAGCTTTTACAGACCCTGCTCCAACGAGTAGATACTATAAGGGTCCTTCTAAGAGATATAATTCGACTTTAATCATAGCTAAAGCTCAGCGGGACACAGCCTACTCCCTCCGGATCCACATCTCGTAGTCACGAAAGACCGAGAAAGATCTACCCTGCGGGTCGGGTAGAAGATCCTTCCGACCTCGGTCTTTTGTGCACAATGTTGATATAGCAACAAGTAATAGCCGAGAAAAGCAGCATCAAGCGCCGCTACACAACTGATTCTGAAGGAACAGGAAGACAATCCAAAGCGAAAGCGAAATTAACAGCGGAAGGACCTCCCACTACAGGAGGAACCTAGTCAGCTCGGTCTGAACCGCAACCAAGTCGATAGCCGAGCCGAGGGCAGTAACACACAGGAACAGGATACTCTTGGTTGTGCCAATGCCTCGGATAGTTCCTAGTCTTAAACAGAATTCGCTCCTAGTGTGGGTGAGCACTCAAGACACATATCATCCCTATTATCATACAATCACGGAGATCGAAAAAGGGGAGAGATCTTTTTCGTATCCTAATGCGGCTTACGTGCATCCATCGATTGCCGTAGGCCACCATGGGGATGATATCGACCGACGCTGTGCAATGTCTAGCAGCTTGCCATGGTCGAATATCACTCGGGGCAAGTCTACCAACTTTTGCGTTCTCCTAAGGAAGTAAGCTTCCCCGATTTAAGGATGAATCTCCTACAGTCCGAGCTCGACCAAAGCTCGAATGAGCATGTTAAGGCTTCTATCCCTCTGCCATTCATCCCGTCAGGACGGTACGCCACCTTGGGATTTGGGACCCTTTTAAAAGATTCCTACCTCACACAGGATATATGCGGCTAATTCTTAATCCCGCATCCGCAAGGATTAGGCGGTCGAGTGGCGAATTGTAGTCTTATAGAGCATCCACCGGCGAGAAGTGGTACAGCCAGGCTCTACCGATTCAATAAGAATTACAGTGTCTGGAGACTCGGTATGGACTTCTCCGGGTTTGCCTGACACTATAGGACCTCTCTATAGAAAGTCAAACGAGGCCCGAAAAGAATCAATCCGGCTAGGACATCCCGTGGCGGTCTATTCTAAGGCCTCAATCAATTTCGGCTCGCTATCCGAGGCATACTGACATCTGCACATGCCGTTGAGAGATGTGGGGACATCTTTCGTCAGAATATCGCCCTAATCTAGGAACCACTTAGTTAATCCTGTCACTATGAACATATTGGCCAAACTGTGCAGATACAAACATAGTGAATGCTGCCGCATCAAGGCCGGCTTTTCTAAGGAGAGGGTCAAACGGTACGGGAGGTTTTGCGGATCAGACAGACAAGCATTGCATTTTATTAATATAAATATAGACTAAAAAAATGCGCACAGCGTTGCGAGGGGACAGTTTGAAAACATATACAGTATATTGTATTAGGAAAAACTTAATTTTGATTATTTGCATGTTGATTCTTTTTTTACAGTTTCAGTCGTTTAGTTATTCTTTTTTAATGCAATCCTTTTAACATTCAGAATTTCATGAATTATTCTGTTTTTCGATTCGAAAAAGATTTACTTAGAGGAACATTGAACTTCGTAATGCTTAAATACTATATCTACTGAAAAATTGACCATTTGAGCGATCTTCATTGTTTATATCCCAGGAAGAATTTTTTTTAATTGGAAAATTATTTCACGCATTGATTTCATTTATTATTTCAAATTTCGTGCTTATAAAATTTTCGCTTAAATTTGTTAAAATTAACGTAAAATTTAAGGAAAATCATTTCTATAAAATAAATTTCAAATTTCAGTTCTATAAAAAAAGAAATATTGGAATCGGAGATCATTTTATTTTCAAACATTTTAAACATGATCCCCGACTAAATCTTAAGCAAATAAAAATTACTATATTTATATTGAATAAAGTATATATTGAAATGGGAGAAGGGAGAATATAAACTTAAGTATTGACATAATAGAACACTTAAAATATACGTAAATAAAGTAACATTTATTTTATTAGAGCTTTAAAGATCTACTATCATCAGCATTAATGATTTATCTAACTGTCAGAAGATGGTGATGATATAACTTCTCTTCAATACTTGTTTTCACTTATTGATAAAAACAAATAAATACTTAAATTCTATTTATCAAAAATAAGCAAAGTCCATTATTCATTTTCACTAAAGATGACACAAATGATTGGTATAGAATTTAATATTAATTCTAATAAGATAATTTTAATCATGCGAAAAGAAGTTTGTTTCATTTCCTGCACATTTAACTACGAGCAAATGATAATTAAACATTTTCTGTCTTTTTGACCCTCTCCATCTTGAAATGGAATAAAGTGATATATAAATTAGGTTTCTCATTTCCATCTATAAATAAAATATTTTGCATAAACATTATCCAATTTGAATAAAATTCGTATGTTATTGTGACAAAATAAAGAATCAAATCTATGAAAATGATCGATATGAAATTATATCTGTTTGTATAACTATCTGCTAACATTATATCTGACGTAAATATTATTTAAACTGTGTTAAATTTACAGACATTATTGAAATCCATTATATTAATGTCTTCAAAATGAGGAGCGCGAAGCGATGGCAAAACTTAATGAACGTTTTCGAAACTGGCTTTCGCATAAATGAGGAATATAGGTTTCATATGTTCTAATAAATTTTTGTGTAGATTATTTTATGAAAGAAGTATAAACGGGCAAATTTTTTATAAAGAAGAGGCGCTCAAACTAAAGATTAGATACTGTACATCTCTGCATCACACTAATTAGAGGATAAATGTGTTGAAAATAATTGAAATATTATAATTACGTTTATAATAATTAATCGAATTTAATCATTTTTTAATTTTCAGAAACAAAAAATCAAATAATGAAAAGAACCATTCATCGATCTTAACTAACTTTTTTTGTATAATCAAAACATACTGTATATATTTTAATCAAAAAAATAAATAATTCAGCTTCAACAGATGAAACATTAATAATTATAAATACGTACTTTCGATATTTGCCATATGAAATATTTCGTCAAGCAATTAATAAAAGTACTATAATCACAAGTTTTTAATTCCTTCTAACTTGAGTATGTTTATTGACTTCAGAAATTGAAACATTGCGATCAATCTTGAAAGATATTTAATTTTTAAGGATATTAATTTCATTCTCGATTGTCGAATTTAAATAATTTTGATTTATTTATTGGTTTTCATTTGCCATTTTGCACAGTACAGTACTCTACTGTACTTATCAATAGTTATTTTCTACTATACTTGTAATTTGCATATACAATTGCTAGCAGTAACAATTAATCTATTTATAATAGTATCGGGTATTTTATTTAAACGAATATTAAAGTCATTAACTATATGCTATTTTTATTTACTTTTTATTTATTAATTTTAATTAAATATATGTGTTAATAATTTAATTTAAAAAAATGATTGTAATATTTGACATTCGAGTTGTTGAAACTAGTCATGTAAGAATTGAAAAAATTGGGATTAAAAATGGAAGATATTTCAGAAACAAATATTCACTACTGTACTAAAGATTTTTCGTTAATGATCTTTCAGAAAAACAATAAATTTTGATTCCCCCTTTGTTTGCAATTTCTGCTTTTCAATACTTCTTTCCCTATAGTATTCATACTATTCTTTATATAAAGCATGTATATCTTTTTTTTAGTATTCAAAAAACTGAAAACTGGTATTGTCAACAAGAGAAAATTCAGTTTCGTTATCAAAAGATACCGGATAAAGAAAAAATTCGACTATTTCTATTCAATAAAACATCGTAATTAAATGCAGTAAGTGAGATTATTGTTGTATTTTCAAAAGTATTTGAATTGATGGATGCAAAAAAACGAATATATTCTCTAGGGAATATTTTTGAAATAAAACTGAAACTATTTCGTTAAATTTTGAAGTTTCGAAATAATAAAATCATATGATGTTAAATTATGCAATGTTTAGTTTATTATATTATGAAAAGTTTATAAAAGTTATTTAAAAAATTAATATAACATGCAATTCAGTTCACAAATTTGAGGGTTATTTCATTTTAAGCATTATAAATATGTAAAGTTTTGCATATTATGATACAAAATACAATTTCTTCAATAAAAAAAAAAAACTCTATGAAGAAGACAAATCAGTGACTCTAAGCCAAGTACAGAAGCTGCTGACTGATTCTTATCACAGTAGTCATTACAATCAAAATTCAACTCGTTGTACCTTGGTCCTAAGTAAAATATTATTATATTACATTGAGAAAAGTGAGTTATTCAATAGGACATTGACTGCCAAATTTGAAGTTTCAGTCCAATTAATAATATACCTAGAGCAATTTAAAAATTGCGAAAATCGACTAAAAAGTCTTATGTCATATAAATTGTTTATACTGTAATTTAAATGCAGCTTCTCAAGTGACGATTTAAGAAAATAATAACATCAACAAAACTAGCCGCATCTAATTTGTAACAAATATCTTAATTTCTTAGTACTGTACGTGGCTTATTTTTTTTGCATATTACATGTTTTTGATGGGATTTTTATTTTTCGAAAAGGTTTAAATTAAGTTAAACAGTATGATTAATTTATTACTTTTAAAAATACAATATTATGAAACTCCCACGTCATTTTCAAATATTTATGAATTAATGCAAATACGTTTTATGTTCTAGATCTTTCGTTCTTTACCTTTCAGAGAAAAAATATTATCTCTAGATTCTTCTATTCTCAATGAATATATAATATCTTTTGAACGTCCTTCAATTTATTTCTTTAACAGATAGATTTCTTTATAAATGAAAGAACTTACTGTATTGTTTGAAGTCGAAAAGTATGATTTATAATCTTTCAATAAACTTATAAGTAGCAATAAAATCTCGTAAATTTGAAACAAATCAGTGAAAAATGATGATATTGATAGATATTTTCGTCTCGAGATGCTTTTCTTGTATTATTTCATCAGATAAAATCATTTTCTTATAATATCAATCTTATGATTTCATTTTTTGATGAATTTTTTTTTTGGAAATTATAATTATTCATGTAGTAATTTCAGTATCTTAATGAGATTTAATTTATTTGATCGTTTGTTTTATAGTAATGAAATCTTAAGCAGATACATAAGAATATAAATTCTCCATGTAACGCATAAAAAATAAATCACTAAATCTAATTCAAAACATCGTGCATTGAAAAGTCAGTCATTTTTTATAAAAAGTTGTTTTTTTTGCACAAATATAATGTAATAATTCAAGAACTTTAAACTAATTAAATTTAATTTTAAACAGTTAAGATAGGGATGGATTCGTCGATTCATAAGGATAACTTATATCAAAAACAAATTTATATATAAAACTGTATATCTTACAAGATCATACAACGCTTCGAAAAACAAAAGAAGAAAGAAATTATCGTTTTTATTAAATATTTTGAAAATTATTTCAATTTAATTTAATAAAATCGCAAATTAAACAGTTTATAAATAGGCTATCAAATATGTTTTATTACGATGCTTTCAATTCATCAATGACTTAAATTTGATTATATTTATCATTCTAATTAATGTCATTTCATAATAAAATTTTACTTTAATGAATCAAATTTAAGTTATAGAAACAATGAATTTTATCTGCTATTCTATGCCGTTAGACAAATAAGATATACGCATTAGTTTTATTACTGTTGGGCCAAACTGTACCGGACATGTAAATTAGATAGTCAAATAAATATTCCTTATATTCTGTTCGCGTGTGTGCCATATGTTCTAATGCTTAAACTTCGCCAGCCACATCGAATCGAGTTCATAGTTATCTGAGCGTGCATCAAGCATTTTTTCACAGAGATTTACTTACCACCCAACTATGACCTATTTCTCAATAAAACGATGGAAGTATAAAGTCATTTCTCTCGTCGTTACGTTTGTCTATGAAATGTATGAAGCGAAGCATCGTGTATGACTGGAAAAAAATGGAAATAAACACGCTACATTTTTTTTTTAATTTGATCGAAATTTAAGTATAGTGTTTCCATTCGAGCGAATTATTACACGCGATTTAAATTTGTTTAGGCTCTAGAGTTTGCAATTTTCTCGATAGAAGCATATATAAATTTATTTCGGCAATTGAAAACAGTTTTCAAACTGCAAATTACTTTCAAATGGAGATGAAAAGTCTATTTATACAATAAAACATACGTGACCGACATCAGTACAGTATTTGAACCAGTTTCTTTATACATTCAAGAAAATAACCCGAAGGTTGTAGAATATAAGTGACGTAGACAGGAAATATATTTTAATAAAGGGAGTGATGTCATTTTAAAAATGCTCCTCCTATTATTATATTATTACTGATTCTAGAGAAGTTCTGTAGTTTTAATTCATTGCAAGAAAATTCTATGTAGTTTACTTATAAATTAAAAATTTAAAGTGATTATATAGACGATAAGTATGTTAGAAAAATGAAAAAAATCTATTCAAATAAATTTTCCTTATTGAAAAATGACTAACAATATAATAAAAAAACACAAAGAGAATCGGATATTTCCAGTTATAACAATAAAACAGTTATGAAAATATATTCTATAGAACAACAATACATTATATATAGAATTTTCGTTCGAACAATCAATTTTTATATCAAAATAATTGGTTTTAAATAATAAAAATAATCCTGTGATGAAAATAATTAATCAGATCTATTCATAAACAAAAAGCTAGATATAGGATTTATACGGAAATTAGAAATTGCGATGTCTAAGAATCTCTACAGTTAATTAAAAATCCTTTATTGCCAAATATTTTAGGCTCGATTCGGAATATTTATTAATGGAATTTAACACCTTATAAGTCCAGATTGCCTACACTACTTTACGTTACGTCTACATCTCATCGTGTGCAAATTGCAGGATTTACTAAGATAAAAGACAACTAAAGAAAATTTACACTCATGCATACTTAGATAATAATAGTTAACACAACGTCTTTCCTAAATGCGCGGGAGTAATAACCCAATTAACTGGTTAAGCAACTTCACAAATAATAAATCCTATTTAAAATTATATTACGTTTCAAGTTTCGAAATCTGTACAGTTAACGGAATTACAGATGAGAAAAATCCTATCGAAAATAGGAATTTCATCATTACTTTATTGTTTTTATATACTGTATTTATAAGTATATATTTTTCATAATTGGCTTTTATATTATACAGAAACTTTTAGGTAATTTATGTTTTGTTTCCAGTCATATAGTTATCAATTGCTCTTCCATTTAAGCAATTACCTCATCTAAAACACTTGAACTTAGCCGAATAACCATATTTCATCCTTATAGAACTATAACAGGAAGAAGTGAAATAGCAATATTTTTTTAACACTCTAATAGTTCCTAATTCTTTATAATTACTTAATTAAAAATTAAATTAGAAGTTTAATTATTAGAAAACACTTTACTTCCGAATGCAGAAGCGTAAGTAGTTTTGAATTTAGATATACAAAGAAACCACAATCGAATAATAATTGTCTGCATATAGATACAGTTAGTAAATAAACCAGCTTCGATTATTTTTTTTATTTTTGCTAAAGTCACATAGCTAGTTTTCTTTATTTTGATTAAAATTCAATAAGGAAATTACAGTTCTGTATTTTCTCGATGATAAACACTTTTCTCGCTTTTTGACCTCGAAGTGGTAAGCTGTATTCTAGAGTGATCATTTTTGTCACTTTAAGTTGAATTTATTTGACTAGCGTTAATTTAAACTGTAAAAGTTTGAGGTAATTTATGGAGACAATTCGTTCCTATCGAGCGATAACTAGATACGTATAACTGGTGCCTGTGTTGCGTCATTATTATCGATGTAGTACACATTGCGTCATTTGATGACTACTCAGGTCGACATACGAAATTACATAAGCAAATGCAACGATGTTTATATTAAATATTGTATATATATATATACATATTTCTCACCACTATGTCTGTTTATTGTAAATTGTTCATTCGGATTGGTGTCCTTTGTCATGTTTTTTAAAGAATAATATCGTAATTCTCTATTATTATGTAAACATCCAAAAAAAAAAACAACTAAGGTTTCATGCAAGACGCAATCTCTTGTGTGGAAATCTAAAGATTTCACTTATTATCTGTTAAATGTCAACTGAATAAATGTGTGTCAATACTAGGTTGAATAAATTTGTGTGTGGCGTCGAGTATCGCGTGTTTTGAAAATATAATTAATTTCTAAATTAAGGAAATGGCAAAGTCTGAAGCAATTAATATTTAATTTTTATTTTTCCAACTTTGTCACGTTTTCCTATTGTACTGGAATGAATAACATATACTGTACTGTTGTATATTGCGCAATGTGTTATAGGCCTGCATATGCACGGACACAAATCTAATGCCGGACAATATTCATACCCTACAAGCACTTTTCTTTACTAGACGAAGTTTGTCAGCTCAACAACGATTCGTTTGCATGTTATTTACTGAGAATTAACCGGCTAGTAAAAGATACATTACGTATTGAAAACTTATATAGTACAATCAACTTGATTAAATAGATAATATATAAGCCATTGTTAGTCACGTACACTGATAACTTCACCCATACAGCGGCCAATTTACTTCTAGGAGTGCAACAACCGACCAAACTTTAAACCAGAAGTAGACAGAGATGGCGAGATACCGTATTTATGAAAAGTGCCATTCATATTTCTGTGTGAATTTTGATTTAACATCAGACGCAAGTATTTGCGTTCCGTACTCGGTCAAAGATCATCCAATTTTCTCGGAATTATTCTTTAGTCGCCATTCTTCAGCGATGAAACGACGCGCGCGCGTCATTCTTCGCTTACGTCAGAACTGGTGCCAGCGGAGACGGCGCCGCACCTGTAGGTGTATTAAATTACCGCAGGGACTCGACCCATTTTAAAGAGGGCCAACGGCTAAAGTTTTTAACCTTGAAATAAAAGAATGCATTTGGAACGGTTTTGTGTAGAAAGAAATAAAATCATTTCTTTGTAACATGGTCGGCCGCTTTCCTATTCCAGAAAACTTTTTTAAAAATTAAGCGGGAAAAGAGCCTTTTGTGCTTTGTAACCTTCTACTTTTCCTATTAATTCAAGCACATAACCAAAATAACAGGAAGTTGGTTAGTGCCCACCATCAAACAAGTGGCATTAGGAACGTCCAAAAATTGCTAGTTTTTTTCGAGAGAAGAAAAATCCGGCCGACCAATGAGAGATCGGTCGGCCGGTTGCCAATCTACTTCGCTTTTACTTCCCTTTCGGTTTGCCAGGTGCACAGTCGCTGAGGTTCTCAATGGTCGACTAGTACGCGACGATCGCAGTCCTGCCTTGCACACGTGTCAAGACGGCAACTCCAAACACCACTTACTCCAAAAGGGATTTCTCCCTTTACTATAGCGATCTAATGAAACTAAAAGCTCATTCCCGAGACGATTTATCGGAAGGTGGAACAGGTAAGAATACAACATTATAGCGCGCTATAAAGATACGTGAAATGTGTTTCCGATGTGGATACTACGTTACGGAACATAAATTATTCCGTATAAAAGGTATATTCTGTATTTAATAGTTAATGTTCTAACAGATGTAGTATCCAGGTCATTTTAAATGAGGTTATTATTCTCCTTATAAGAGACTGAATTCTTTATCAGTAAAATAAAATTGCCGAATAATTTTTTAAAAATGTTCTTAATAGTCAAATGTTATCAGTCTAGTGTTAAAATTTATTTTAATGTAGTAAATTGCTTCCTTATTAAATCGGCAAATGTCTTATGAAGTGAATCATTTATCGTTTAACTATTATTATCCTATGTAAAGTTTAGATAGGATAATAGTAGTTTAATGGAATTCCGTGGCGAATTTATTACTAACATCATTCGTGATGTCATGTCCTGTTTTGTAATGCTACTACATTCATAAAATTAATAAAAAAAACACTGTTTTGATATTTTTTTAATCAAACGTTTCCCTAGAAATATATATACAAGTTGAAGTTAGTGTGATCAAATTCGAAACATTTGAAAACAAATGGAGAGTTTGGAAGTAAAACAAACTGGAAAGAATTGTAAATATACTGTATTATTTTTAAAATATTTGGTAGGAGACTAAATAAATTTAAGGGTCGCAAGCGTGTCTCTCTCTGCTGACAAAACGATTGGAGTTGTTAGACCTTGACCCATCGTCAACCTGTTGTGCCACCTTTCAGATAAGCGTAGGTGGAAAAATATTTTGAAATATTATTTATAAAATTAGCGGATAGATAAGACATTTGATTATTCTTTCAAAGGTTTTACTGACAAAGTAATTAAAACTTTAAAATATACGTGACAGGTGTTAGAATGTCTGCCAGCTTCAAAACACATGTTTCGTACACGAGCGTGTTGACTGTTACTTCTCTATCCATATTAGAGAGGAAAGCTTTCGATAGGAAGCTGAGTCTCTATTATGTTAACAAACTGGCCACTGATATCTTGTAATTTCTTCCCGCTATAACAACACGTAATATCATTTGGAATATCGAAGAGTTACCAATTCTTGCTAATGAGAATTACTTTTATGCAATATGTTTATTCTCTGAAATTACGTAAGTAGCGTAACGTATTTTGACATTGTAACTGCTAAAGTGGAACTAAAGAAAACTTTTGAGTACTAGTATAAGCAGTATTTCGAGTTATTATTGTAGTTTTCTCGAATATATTTCTGGGTTAAAGCTAGACAATCTCCAAAATAGGTTATTTGCGTAGTAGAAGTCATTTTTCTTTTTTGCTATTTGTAAAAGAGGATATACGTTGATAAATCTTTTTAAGTGGATAACAGATTAAATCAACAGGGGCGATAACGAGCAGAAAAGTGTGGGGGTTTGGGAGGAACTGTAATCTATGTATTTAGTAAAATGACGCACGCCCCTTAAATACTACCACACGGGTTTTTGCATTTATTAAACTGCTAATTTAAATGTTAACTTTCTGGCTTTATTGTAATTAAATTCCAATGGTAACGATTCTTATGCGAGGCTTTTTTCTTCTCTTATTTTAATGAAAATAAGAAAAACAACTTCAGATAACAGAATAAATATTTATAAATTAATTTGGATAGATAAGATTATGCAAGAAATTTATTATAACGAAAAAATTTATTATAAATCCTCTCCTTTCTTGCAAGGAAAGGATTTATAATATTTATTATAAATCCTTTCTTTCCAAAATAAATATTTTAATATTATGTGATACCTGAATTAAATTTTTCCTTGTAAATAATACGGCTGTGACTTCCTCTTATTGATTTTTAATAAATTTATGATTATTTTAGGTAGTTCTACAGTTGATTTATGTCATTTACTGTATGGAAAACAATGAAACACTGACCTCAACTTCAGGAATATGTAACTACAGTACTGTATTTACCTATTTGCATTCGTCTTTGAATTGTTCGACATATTTCCTCTAGTCTTTCTATTCTGTTAGAATGAATTAACTATTTAGAAATAATCTGTGCATATTGTTTTCGCAACATTGGATGACTTTGAAATATCCTATTCAAATTTTGTTATTAAATCAATAATTTAATTTAAATATTATAAAAAAAAAATCTTAGCACATATCACAATGATGTTAAAAAACTACTTTAGATTTTACCATATCATCTAACAAAGTATAAATCATAATTACTCACACTTACTGATAATAAGAGGCCCAGTAAGGATTCTTGCTGTGGTAGTTTTTTGCGACAATCTTTCAATATTATTCTGCTGTTTAAAAAATTCTTTAATATCTCTTGAAAAGATACATTTCTTAATCTTTTGGTTACTATCAGCTTCATTATTTTGATAATGAACGAATAATATAATGAGGAAAATTTACTTATGATAAATTTTAAGAAATCAATTTTCTGAAAATAATTTTTATATAATTTATAAGTATGCAGTGTAATATTAAAAAGCATTTAGTGATGATACTATTTTAACATATCTATCTTAAATTATTAAATTCAACAAGTTCTAGCTTCCATTTTCGTAAAAAAAAAAAAAAAACATATTTTTGTACTTGAAAATTAATTTATTTGATATAAAACAAACAACAGTAATAGGGGAAATACTGTACTGTATTTGTCTTTTGTTTACTACAAATTAAAATTTTTATTGAGTCAAAATTCAAAAAGGTTTAGGAAATGAAGCATGAATCAACTGACCGTGAAGAAGTGCAAGGACGAATAGCTTGTTAATATAGTAATTACAATAATATATATCGAATGCAAAGTAATGATTACTTGTAGAGCAAGCATTCACTGTACAAATCTAAATGTTTACATGTAAACTGCACACAACAGTTCAGTGTTTCTTTTGGATGTGCATTTATTCCGATACAGAGCTAACCAAAACTGGTAGGTTGATATAGCGCTGTTTCTTTAGACATCAAATTCTTAATTTAAGTAAATTTCTAATATGTTATTACATTAAGGGTTGTTGCCCTCGTATCCTTGGCTCTTATGCGACCTGATCGTGTATTTGATGTCGTGGGTGTGGTGTAGCTGCAATTAGGACATTGTTTCGACGATATCAGAAACAGGCCTCCTTTGATGTCATTTAAATGCGACAAACTCGATTTATAAACTGAACTTATCTTGTTCTAAATAAATATATATATATATATTTAATCTTAAATTAAATATTGGCCTAAAGGAGTGAAAGAGAAAAATAATTTCCTTTAAGAATTTAATTATTTTTAAACACTGATAGGAGAGAAAGCTAAATCACTTTTAAATGTTAAAATAATCTACAGGTGTGAAGAAAACTGTATTAACAGTTATTAGAAAATGATATAATGGCTGCAGTTGCTGTATACGTTTAACAGTGGAAGGTGGTTGGTTATTTTTGGTTATCGGTGGTTCGGGCGTTTTGCGAAATCACGCAGGAGAAGAAACTGGCTACAACAACCCGTTCTTTTCAAGGTCAGAATATAAAATGAGAAGGTAAAAACCCGTCATACCGATGCACCATCCGATTAGACTGAAAATAAGCCGAATCTTTTCTGTTTAGCAGCATTAGAATAGCACAAGAAATGGCTATTAGGGGGTACAATTTTGTAATTTAAGATAATTTTGGGATCTAGTTAACCTACGGGCGAGCCGATTTACTCCATGTTATTGCATAGTTTATGTCATACTTTAATTCACTTAAGATATATCTTGATCGCTATCAGTCATAACGCATACAAATTCTGAAGACAGAATATAGAATATACTCGAGTTTTATATGTTGCATAGATTCAATAAGTATATAAAATTTATATTTAACTATGCGAAAATTCAATATATTTCGAAATTCGAATGAAAAACTTCATAATTTCAGATGGATTTGGGTTTCGATAGAAGAATGGAAGATATATACTGAAATTATAGTTTAAGATGATGACATTTATAAACTAAAAATATTTATTAGTTGCGTAGATGGATAGTAACACCTGATTAAGGCTACATTCCTACACCTACAGGCCCAGGAATGCAGCAGAGTCAGGCAACACTCTTCTAATCATATCCAATTTTGTAAAAGAATCTATCACCATAAATTGCAGTCTATTTTCCAATAAGTGTATGGATTTATTGCCGAATGGTTGGCGGATCCTTTAAAGATACCGGATGCGAGATAGACGCCTATGAACGTAGGAAGTTCTCCCACCTTGAGCGTTTTATGTGACAATTGATATTCAACAAAATAGCATTTCCTGATTTAAAAAAACCTTTAAAAATGACGCCCGTGAAAATTGAATTGTAGAAAAATTGAACAGTAGCAATAAAAAGATTCTAGCTGTTTTTCCACTATCATAAATAACTGTCAGTTTAAATATCAATTATTTTTAGACAGATCAAAACGACTTAGAAAATTTAAATAACCGAACGTATTTATTATTCACTCCTACGATTACTGCTACACCTACATTATTGGCTTTTCAGTCTTCATTACTTATCTTCCATTAAACCTCTCCTTATAAGACTTTGTGCCATAAAATAAAATAGATTAAAAAATGCCTGTAAGGTAAAATTTTTTCTTACGTATACGTGCGATTATTTCGTGATCATGTTTAATTTCTGAATAATCCTTCCATCTCTTTCAGATAATCATTAACTAAATACTTAAGAGAGATAGAATAATTTTTATGAAACAGAAACAATAGTTTTAGTAATGGTATACGCAGTGATAAACTATTGTTAACATTGTTATTGATGAATAATTCCTATCATTATAGAAGATTATTATAATTTTTATAATAAATGCGTGTTAGCTACGACTAATAATTATCAAAGATGTTTCGATACCGAATGACTTTTCATTGATTTAATAGAGTTAACGAACTTGAATTGACCTTTAGAAATTCTGATCGGTTGTTGAACTGAATCTCTTTTTTTTTATGAAGTTCGAATCTATTTTTCTTAATATTTGTCAATACGCATCTTCTATTTCCTTTTGATACAATAGAAAGCTAAGAATGGAAGAAGCCAGAAAAAGGAGGAAAGAAAAACAGTCTGGGATCTTTACAGTACAGAATTATAAAACTAGTTTCTTTGGCCTGAGGGTTGGAAGGACTTCGACTTTTGTCTATTTCTGGTTTTTCTTATGATTGAATAAACTATTCGCATTCAATTTTTATGTTCTGTACTTGATTTGTCTAATTCGAACAATATCGTTTACAACTGGCAATTTACGAACAATTGTTGATCGTAACAATTTTAATCGCTTTAAATATAAAACTTTATATAAATACACATTTTTTTTTTTTTTTTACTGATTAATTCAAAAGTTAATAAGGTATTATTTTCAAATATTGATATTTAAATTTTATAAAACGTCTTAGATGAAAATGACAAGTAGGATTTTATAAAGATTAAAATCTTAAAACTAAAAAAAAAACTGTATACAGTATTACAAAGGTTCTTTATAAAAATAAGACAATTCAAGAGACCACTTATGAATTCATCCAAAAAGATTTTATAAGTAATCTGTACGAATTAATATAACAATATTTTTAAATTACAAAAGTGATTAATTATGTATCTTAACGATATATAAAAATAGCATATTTACTCGATCATACAGAAGCTAATTTTGAAGAATTGCATATTATAGGCATACCGGATGAAAAATAACGAAGAAAAATAATAACTGAGTCGAAAGGTTTCTTAAATTAACAGTTAATGTTTAGATTTCATTTGAAATATTTAGTATGATTTATTCTTTTCAAAATCAAAATTATGATGAATATAAAGATTCTTATCTAAAAGTTAAATTTATCATATTTAAATTTTTAATTGAATATATATTGTATAGTCTTTCCTAGTTTACTTTTAAAATATTTGTATCTTCAAAAACTGAAAACTGAAATGAAGAAACAAATTTAAACTAATTTACTTACAAATTTCTAGTTACATGCTTATAACTATATATTTTGAGGGATTGATTTGTCTAACCAAATCGTCACAATGCCTTTGAATATAGGCGGTATTGTGTTAGCAACACAAAGAAGTTACTACAAGTAACATCTGGTATCCTCAGACAGAGCCAAATAAGATGTTAAAAAATGGGATATTTTGCAAAATAAAATTGATATTTCTTTATAAAATTTCCACAGTTTGTAATATGAAGTGACAATCATCTTTATTCGAGACATTACGAGATTTTATTTGACTTGCGAGTAAATTTTATGATATTCTCATATATTCAGGAAGAGCTTTTACCTTCAGAGATTTTATATAATGTTTGTATAATTCGCAACGAATGGATTTATTTTATATCTAAAAATAAGTGATACGTTGCTATGAGATAACAAGAAAATATATTAAATATTCATATAAATGTTAATTATAATTCAGACAATTGCATATAATCACAATTGACTATTTACTAGGCGGTACACGCATTCAAACGTACGAACCTATAATTAAGATAATGTTTTTATCCAGAGTTGTATCTCATATTTGAATCGCATCGGATATACGCTTGATATAACAAGAATGACGTCGGTTGTGTCTATTCCCCTAGTTCTCAATCGTCGGCGTCCTTGATACGATTGACAAACTAGCAAAATGATTCCAATATTCATTATTACAGAGAAGGATTGATGGTCGTCCTGTTTGCGTCGACATTTTTATTGTTGTGCGTCCACTTCCTTCCTGTATCCACTAACCATCCGCTGTATTGTAACACGGGTCTGTTGAAAGCTTCCTGCTCCCACCCATACGCCGTCCTTGGCACCCACCCCTCACCCTACGTATAACTTACACCTGGAGGCAAGCCGTGACCCTGTCGATCCTGGTCTCATATTGCGTAAACTATCACGTGTTGCAACTATCAAAATATTTATGTTCATGATTCTCATTTATCAAATATCCATCTAGTTTATTTTAAAATTTGTGCCTAGATTTAGGGTCGCTTCGCTTATGATTGTAGTAGCATGTTTAGGTTTTTTTACTATTATTATTGCTTAAAAGCAAAGAAAAATAATCTTGTTTATAATCTGAATTCTTGCATAATAGAGATAAAATAAATTTTAAATATTGAATTTTTTACTACTACTCCTTGCACTACCAGGACACTTTATTTGGTCATTTAGATGCTTCCAAGAATTTCCAATCAGAAATAAAGTGAAATATAAATGGTACAAACTGGTTGATTGGGCGTTGGGTGTAGGCGAAATGACACGTGTGGGTGGATCTTTGAAGGACACTCCACCTTATTTTCTGCTTGTTATTCGGTAGTTTAACGGAAAATATTCCCATTGCAGAAACGAGTGTGACGAAATGCTAGATTGAATATCTACAATCGCGATGTAACTAGGCCAATAACACCTAAACCAATCATTAAGTCGAAGCACACATTAGGGCCATAAAAGATCATCTGGATAAAAATTATCTTTCTGCATCACTCTACTCCAATCCTCGTTTTCTAGAAAGATATAAAAGCGTCAGCAGAATAATATATTTTGTGTGTGTGATAGAATATTAGTCACGGACAATGAAATGTCAATGATTTGTGGTAGAACAGTTAAAATACGGAAAGAAAACTTAATTTAAGGGTGACGAAAGGTCACAGAACTCTATAGTGTATTTCGTACGTTGACATCCTTACGTGGGAATGAAGGAAGAATTATTAATTGTATTTTTTATAGTTTACAAAAATAAACAATCTAGAAATAAGAATTTACATTCTAAAATAAATTAAACAAAATATTGTCAAAAAAATGTTCAAAAATTACCATCTATGTAGTATAAAATTTTAATGATTCAATTACATTCTATGGGAATTTACTTTTAAGTTAGTGAAATATACGATTGTTTATTATCGAAATATTTTCAAATAATTCTTTTAATTTTCTTCATTTTTTTATTATATTTTTCTTCTATATTAATTTAATATCTTAAGTTTTTTATTGTCTAGCCACTAATCATTGCTATCTTGTTTACTTTACAATTTTCATTCAGTTACAGTAGTCATATTTTCTGGTATGATTTAAATAGCAAATATATTTTGATATTTTTATATTATTAATATTTTACAGTACCGATATAAGTTATATTTTTTTTATCTTTCTATCTTTATAAGAATCTGTTTTTAATATATTCCATTTCTTTGAATGACTCTTTAGTTTACAAAATAAGGGGATTCTCTTTTATAATGACAAATTTCCCATATATTCAAAATCTAATGAAAGCTCATTATTTTCACTTTATGCAGTTCAATAGAGTTATTTCCGCCGCATTTTGTTATGATTACTTTATTACTTTATAGCCTATATTAGACAAAATCTATCTATATTGATTTTCCATACATCCTATATTGAGGCTTAACATTTCTCAGATTTTTCTCAGATTTTCTATTATTTTTCGAAAGTAACATATATTTACGATGAAGTAAACTTTTAGAAAACTGTTAAGTAAATAGAATAATTTCGTTTATTTTATATGTACAAAATAATTTTTGCATCTAATTGATGAGCACAGTTCCTAAATTTTGTTTTCTAACTCAGTTCGAAAAATTAAATTATATTCGCATTTTATACTTCATTAATTTAGCAAAATATTCAATAATAATAAGTTTAAATAAACAATTATCACTTGATGTTTCTGATGTAATTTATGAAGCGTTTCTACGTTTGAATGTTTATCCAATTAATAATAATTGCCTTTTTATGTATTAGATGACACGATGGACTCTGAAGAATCTCTGCAAATAAAAGTTTCCACTTTAGAAAGGAAGGTACAAGATCAATCTAGTGAACTTATTTGTCTGAGGAGTACCTTGGCTGAAGTACTCTCCAGAATCAGAAGTTTGGAAGGAAGAGGTAAACTTTTTACTGTATACATATTTGAGTAGGCTACTGTTAATAAACAATATCCACCGAACTATAATCTCATCAAAAGCTTGTTTTCTCAAGACGATTTCATCAAATAGTATGAAAATATTTTAATTGGATCTCGAAAGTTTCAACCTAAATATTAGAATTACCGTACTAATTGGATCTTGTTTGTAAAGTTTGAATCCGCAATTATCGGACTTTCCCAACCTTGATCCTTTGCCAGAGGAAATGTATTTATAAATCCACGAAGAGATAAAATAGGTCATGAATAATTTAACATTGCAACTAAACTTTTTTAAAGATTTTAATTTTAATTATATATATCTTGACATCTTCAATATTTTATAATTAAGAAATTATTTATACGACACAGTATTTTAGCAAGTAACTGCTACTGCTACAAAAGATGGAATAAAATATTGAAAGATTTAAAAAAATATATTTTTTAATTGTATTGTAATTTTTAATTTTATTTACTTTTTATTATTTTTTGAATTGGACTGAAGGATTATTTTATATTTTACTGTATAATCTTGTTTTAAAATATCGTATTGACCAATGCTAATCTAATTAATTCAAAAATAACTTTTAGAAAATAAAATATAATTTCATTATCATGTATGCAGTAAAGCGTATTTCCGTATATATATATATGGCACATTCGGCTATATTCGGCGTAATATAGGTAAAAAATGCAGAATATTTGCACTGTTTATATATATCAATATTTTGGCAAAATGCATTCTGTAATTTTTTATACTTGTAATTCTTTATTATTTTTTAAAAAAAGCAAGCGAATCAAATAAACTTAACTGAAAATAATTTGTTTACAATAAATAAGGAACTTTCAATTTAATATAATTTTGCGGTTAACTAAATATTTTCCGGTTCCTTTCAAAATCCAATTAAATTTTCACACCTGATTCAATATTCTTTCTGTTGTTTCTTTTTGTAAAAGCATAACAAATGTCAGCATTCCCATATAAAATTGTATAGCTTTTATTTGAATAAACTAATAATAATAGTATGCGCTAATTATTAAACAATATAATACTAATTTATATAGTCTACATATTCTCTCACAGAAATTACAGATATAAAGCATAGCCCATCATCCTGTTCACCTTCTCCTCCTCCTCCTCCGAAGTCTGCATCACCCTCCTCTTTATCTTCGTCTCACCGTTCTTTATCCAAACGTTCCGGAACTGTCAAGTTTCTTCTTCATCCAAGAAACGGAACACCGAACGGAAACTCTAATGGACCATCGGTGACGTTTAATTTACCTAACGGATACAAAACCAGAAGCGGAGTAACGTCTCCTCCTTTGCCCCTCTTTCATTTACCATCTTCTGCTTCTGAACCCAGCGGAAGTTCGAAATCTGCTTCTCCTATATCTTCTCCTCTTCCGTTTCAAACCAAAACTACTCTAAAGAATCGTTATGGATCCACATCCAATTTGTCAACCATGAAAAAATGGTCCAATTCTCAAGAATTTAATGGAAACAGTTATGGATCTATAAGGTAGAATATTTCAAAAAATTGTTTCATCAGTCGTTTTATATATTAAAATTCCGCTTTATAAGTTAGTAATTATTATTTATATAGACGTTGTACAAGCGGCTCCATGCTCAATCTTCACATAAGGTCTTCTCCTGTACCACAGTTAAAACACGGGTAAGGAATATTTATTTATGCTCTTATAAAGCAATATTTTGATTAATAAAGATACTTTCCTAGATATAATGATTAATATAAATTTAATATAATGGTTTTTAAATTCAGGACCAAAGAAACCAGCCTTAATCACGGTAAGTAGAAAAAAATCTCCGAAATTCCTTATAATTATGTTCAGTTCGATGAAAATTTTTTTCATTTTAAAAATTTCTTTTATTTATTCAACTTGAAAAGTTAATAAGTCAAATATAATTTTAAAAATTATATACGATTATTTACAATATAAGATGATGGTATAGTGAAGATGTATCTGAAAGGTCGACCAATCTCAATGTACATTCCTACTTTTCAAACTTCTAATTATAGTCTTCAAAAAGTCAATCCTGCTCCTTCTCAACGACTGAAAATCGAGTGGGTGTATCCTTTATTTATTAGTTAACAGTAACGTGTAGCGAAAAAATTTCTCGAAATTGCATTAAATACGTAAGATGATTAAAATCTAAAATCAATATAGTCTATTGAAAATTGTTTCATATCAGTAAAACATGAACCTTATAAATTTATAGTTTTGTTACTTAACTGCAATCACAGGCACGGTTATAGAGGAAGAGATTGTCGTTCTAATCTATACTGGCTTCCAACTGGAGAAATCCTTTATTGCATAGCCTCCGTAGCTATTCTTTATAATGTAGAAGATCAGATTCAAAGACATTATCTGGGTCATACAGATGATATTAAATGGTACGTAAGAAGACTTAGATATTTTTATAAATTTTATATAAAGAAAATTAGAGATTAAATAATATTTTGTTTCTTTTAGTATGACTTTGCATCCGAATAAATTATTAGTAGCTACAGGTCAAGTAGCTAGCATTGATAGAAGGGATAGAAGGGTGAGTTATACTGCATCTTCTCTTTTTCTAATCTATCATAAAAATCTGGTGTTGGGTATATAATCCCATCATTTAATCTCATTTTTTAAAATATTTACTATAATTTAACTGTATCTGGCTGCTCTCTTCTTGTGTTTATGGCAAAATATGCACTTTTTGTAAAAAATTTCTGATTTTTTTACCTTTCTAAAATTTGTTATTATAATAAAAATTTCGATCGTCTGAAAAATATCCATATTTGCTATAGATGAACGAAGAGAGCCGGCAGAGCCGGTGCGACCGCTAGGCCTATCCAGGCGGCCATTTTGAAACGCTTTGGAGATGGAACGCTTGGGAAAACTAATTATTACTGAATGAATTAAATCGTAGCAGGAACAGGCCCTCGAAGGACCACACGCTACTTAGTGTGATCCTTGCCTGGAGTAGCCAAACATTTCGCTTCGGCCCTGTCACTCAGCACAATTTGTACAGGAAGTTGATTCACTTTTTCATATTGATCAAACAGTGTCGTCCCTTGTCCATCGACGTCACATCTCCTGATGCTGCTCATTGGGTGAGTTGTGTTCACATGACAACTTTAACCACTCACTAATAATGGCTGCTAGCTCTAGTCATATCACTAACGCTTCGGCTGCACTTTGTAACTTATCTATACTGGCTCATCATTTTGCATGGTATGCGTGTGTATATGTGTGTATCTGTCTGTGTTAATATAATTCTCTTCATAACAAGGCACCACTTATCTAATAATTAATTTTTTAAAATTTTAATTTTATATCGTTTTGATCCTTTTCATTTCTAAATGGAATAAAAGGGATTATATATGAATTAGGTTTGTCTTTCTGTCGGTCAGAACGATAATGCCCTTATTTATTTTTTGATCTGAATAAAAATCAGATATATTATTAAATTACATTAGAGGATCAAGCCTATAGAAAATGATCGATATCGGTTCAATACTAATAAACCGTGCTTTCTTTATTTTCGGGCAATATCTCAAATGAATATTATCCAAGCTAAATGAAATATATATTGAATATTGAAACCATCTAGGGAATTAATTATATCGAAAATGATCGATATTCAATCATATCAAACAGAACGTCTGTTTATCAAAGCAATATATTATATAAATCTTATCCAGTTTCAATGAAATTCATGCATAGTAGCCTATTGGGATTCGCTAGAGGTATGAATCAATTTTGATGATTTTTAGCTCATACGATCAATAGTGTATATATAGTATATTTCAACACAAGCTATATAAAATTCAATAATGGAAAGAATCGAATGAACAAATTCATTGATCTTGATTAACTTGTTAAAAATTACAGATATACTGTATATATTATTATAATTAATTATCAAATTAAAAAATGCGTTTAAAGTATATTTGCGCACATTATAATTATATATACAGTATATATAAACACTATACTATATTATACTTATAAATAAAGCTCTAGTATCGCCGCATTACTTTTCTCCGATTATTGTTGCTGTTTACGGCTGCCCATTACGTCACGTGACTCATTCCGCCATTTTTGTCCTAGACCACTCAGCAGTGGTGGATTACCCAATAGGCATAACTAGGCACTAGTCTGGGGCCCCCGATAATTTAGGGTCCCGGAAAATTAATTTTTTTTAATTGAACAATAATAAAAATTGAATTAACAAAGTGACACTATAAATTTTTACGCGAAATCGATTTTGATGACATCATCAATGATTTCTGTTCGCAAATACAGAAAAAAAACTTTCTAAA
>WUQG02133897.1:0-24348 GCA_011317285.2 Androctonus mauritanicus | reverse complement strand
TTAGAGTGTAATTTAAGCTAATAAATTTTTGGTTTCAATATTGAACTGCAAGGAGTGCTGTGATATTCACTTAGAGTTTAATAAAACTCGTGTTCTCTCACATTGAATTTTTTATTCTGTTCTAAAACTACTTTTTTAAATAAAACAAGCAGTTTAAATATACATACGCAACTTGTATGATGATGATTTACTTTTCATGTAGAAACTATAAATTTATTTTTCGTCGATCCCATACTTATGAAAGACGTGTCCCTTTTCACATTATTTCGTTTAACGTTATGAAAATTCGGAACACATCTTTCACGATAAGCACGGTATTACTGTATCTCCAGTGATTAGATTCTGCTCGTAGGTATGGCGACAATCATACTGTTTTGTTAAAATATTTTAATACCTGTTGTCAGAGGAATATAATAATAAAATACGCTAATTATTTAAGCAGTCTTTTTAGTATTGTATACATACTGTACTTTATTAAGAGAATAAAAGGAATATTTCCTCTGTATACATTCCTTACACACACATACACGTTCATATATTTAAGAATTTTTGATTGCATAAATACCTATATATGTACTGTATATCACTCTATCAGTTGTTAAATATTTGGAATATATATGCATTGTTTCAAACATTGGTCGTGTAAACTGATATTTATTTTCGAATAAAAAATGCATTGTAAATTTTCTATATTATGAAAAGTTATGTTTACTTCCAAAAAAACCTAATAAAAATTTAAATACTTTGAGAATTTCATTTAAATCCGTCCAGCAGAGGGCGTCTTATATTCAAACCGCCAAGCAAAAACTTTTATTAATGCGTACGTTGTCGATGGTCACCGAAGAGACTAGAAGAAACGAGAAAAATATAATGGTAATCGAAAAATATTTAATATATATAAATTATCATTAAGTTGATGATTTTTCGATAACTAACTGTTCAAAACTACCAGATAATCCTAAAAATGGCATGACTAAGCCGGAAAAATTGTTATGATTATTTATGACTGCCTGTATCTAAATGATAGTAAGTATAGCTAGGAATAACAACGTGAAATGGTAAGTAGATATCTTAATTGTTTATTAACGAATTAAGTAGGATAAAAGCCATTTTTGTAAACAATTGATTTAGGGACGATGCTAACATCTCTATATGCAAATCATGTTGATTCATGTCTTGCTTTCTTCCGATCGATTTAAATAGTTATGGCACGATAATTAAATATTAGTATAGGTATGCTCTCTTTAAAAAGTTAGAATATCATTATAAATGCAACGATTTCAAACAAAATTCGATATGAAAATATCTAAAAACGTAAAACTCATAGAAAGTAAACAGCTATTAAGATTATGTATAATTTATGATCCCATCAAAAACATCTCACATGTAGAAATATAAGCCAAGTACAGTATTACTGAAACGGGATATTTGTGAAAATTTAGATGCGGATATCATATTTTCTTAAATCATCAAACAAGTATCTAAATTGTAGGCAAATACTTGTTTGACGATTTAAGAAAATATGATAACATCAACCAAAATAACCGCATCTAAATTTTTACAAATATCCTGTTTCAGTAACACTCTACTTGGCTTATATTTTTACATATGAGATGTATTTCATTGCATATCGTTTATTTTTTAGATGATCGTTATTTAATTAGGACATTTATATCGAGTTGATTACATTTACATCCCAGATTTCTTCCAAATCGGTCAAATGATATGATCTATAAAGACATTTGTTAGAGAAGAAAATTATCGTCTTCTACACCTTTTAATTTTAGCCCAATTGGACCAAAATTTTTAGATGATTTTAAGAGAACTACGCTATACCTATATTCTGAATTTGTTCAAAATCGGTTAAACAATGCGATATGTAAAGATATTTATGGAAATCCTATCCCCTTTCTCCCCCTTCGTTTTGAACCGATTGTGCTCAAATTTTCAGGGGTCCTCACGTAAACAAAGGAACACCGATATTCCAAATTTCATCGATATCGGTTAAACGATACGACCTGTAGAGGTGTCTGTATAGAATAAGAAAAATGACACTTTTTTTCCCGCTACAGTATTTGCAATTTTTAAACCGCTCTAATTCTATTATTAATCGGATATGAAATTTCAAATTCAGAAATATATGTCCTATTGAATAATGTTCTCAAATATAATACTCAGATTAATAATACTTAACTTAGGACCAAAGTTACAGCGAGTTGAAATTTGATTATAATGACTCCGGTAATAAGAGTCAGTAACTACTGTACTTGGCTTAGAGTCACTGCCGTGTCTCTTGATATGTATTCGTATCAAAATCGATCATAACAAAGACGTTGTCATAGTGTTGTATATTTATATATATGTACATTTTAGTATACATGTGTGCATGATGTTTCTGAAGTATATTCTGTTTCATCCAGGAATTGTCGGCAGATGAATAGAAAGCGCACTTCCGATTATCTGGGAGCATCCCGGGAATGATATTTGTTTATCAATACTTTTATAAGACATATCTGAAAGATTTCTAAATGCCTCAGACCCTTTTTGTATTATATTTTATCTAACTGTGGAAAAAAATCAAATTACAGATGATATAAGTATTTCTTGCTGCTGATAAACGAATTTCTCGTTTTCTTTTTCAATAAATAACAGAATAATCAGAAGAAGTATAGGAATGCAATCTATTATTTAATTATTAAATAATAATTTTATTTAGTAGTTATTTTTAATTAATAATTAAAAATAACTAAATAAAATTATTTATTTAGTTACTACTAGTACTAGTTAGTACTAATTAATTGCATACTGTACTGTAATTACGATATTTGAATATTTTGCGGATTATCCGGGTAAGTTAATTTTCCGATTAATACTGGTTAATCGGATGTTTACTGTAACTGTAAAATTGCATGGAAAATTTAACTATATGCTTCATCTACCGGCTACAAAAATTTAGTTATTGCCTTATATTTATGATTTGTATGTAATAAATTTTATTTTTTTCTTTCATTAGGAAAATCAAATTGGTTTCAGAAATATCCAAAGAACTTTCAGTTTAAAATATCTGGGGATTGAATACAGAACAATTTAGGATTGATACACCTTGGAAAAGAGATGTGTCTGAAAGAAGCCTATTTATTAAAAAACATGGATTATAACAACAATTACCTGGGAAGTATGGAAATTCCTGAAGTGATGCCATCCATATTTCAGTAATAAATGTCAGAGAAAAACAGAAATGAAAGATTAAGATGAAGCCATCTTTCTTTTCTTCAAATATGAAATTCCTGCTGTTATGTATAAAGACTGAGTGATAAAATTCTATATAAATATGACTTCTATGTATTCTGTTTTACTAATGTCTACACTTTATTTGTGAAATATTGTTTTTCAGGTCTGAATGTTTGCCATAATGTTAATCACTTTCTTGCTTGCATTGCTTAAAAATATTTATATTTTCTGTAATTTGGTTATCAATAGCTGTTATTAGAATAATATATTTATATCTTATATAGGAAAAGTTAACGAAATATTAAATTTATTTGATATATTTCATAATGCTAAATTATTAATCTTATTTATTTTCAGCTAATACCAGCCAAAATAAGAAGTTTCAATGTGAAACATGTCAGAAGAAATTCAGCACAAAAGAGCACTTAAAAGTGCACTGGAGGATTCATAGTGGAGAAAAGCCTTTTGAATGTAACATCTGTCATAGAAGATTCAATCGCAATAACAGTTTACGAAATCATGTGAAAACACATTCCGGTGAGTAATCTTTTCAATGTGACATCTGCAAGTACAAATGCATTCAGAAAATTTATTTGATGAAACATCTTCGAATTCATACAGGTGAAAGGCCATTTTGCTGTCAGGAGTGTGATAAAAGATTTCCCGATAAAAGTAATTTAATCAAACATTTCAGAATACATTCGGGTGAAAAGCCTTATAAATGTCAAACTTGTAATAAAAGTTTTACTCAGCAGCATAACTTGAAACGTCACACATTAAAGTTGCACTAAGAAAAAACATTTACATATATAACTTATTACAGATTTTCTCTTGCAGTTATGTATTTTAATTAAAGATGGAAATATTTAATCGATACGATAAATTGTATAATTTATAACTTTCAAAAAATGAAAAATGAAAATAAAAAATGATGATAAACACCTGTTTTTGTTTGCTTAGAATCTTTATTATTAAATATAAACTTTAAACAGATGACTGTTGAAATTTTTTATACCCTATGTAGCTATATTAAAAATAATATTTCTGTAAGTTAATGAGCACTGTTATGCCAATTGCTCCCAATCGAAAAACTGCTGCAAACGCATCATTTTCTGGTTTTTGCGCCAAATTCATCTGATGACCAGGTGATAAAGCGAAGGAAACGGTCCTAAGACCAAAGATTTCGATTTCGATTCCAAGTTGCCGCCATATTTGTAATTTTTGCACTAATTGCTTGAATTTATATTTGTTTTATAATAAATTGGTTTTTTTAAAAAGTTGATGAATATACAGGTTGATTCAAAAAGGTTGTGCAAAAAATTTATTGACTTGTAGATAATAAAGTTCTGAGTCTAGTAGCATATTTTGATTTGAGACTCCGTTTAAAAGATTTGCACCTGATTTATGGGCCCACCAGTGATAATGGTAGAGCGATGAAACATCTACGTAGGAAAACTTTTCCGCCAAGCAATGTCCGTCCAGATTAATTTTCGTAAACATCGAACAATTTATGTAACATTATTGATTAATAATGTTAATTTCGGTACTTAATTTTTTCCATGTTTCTTGTCTCTGGTCTATCAAAACGGAAATGACATCACCAAAGTATCTTTCAAACGGAGTCTGAAATCAAAAAACGGGACTAGTCTTTTTGCATAGAATTTTATCCTTTACAAGTCTGTAAATTTTGACAGAACCTTTTTGAATCACTCCGTTTAGAGAACAACTATACGAATGTTACTTTAAGTGTATTAATTATTTTTTCTTATATAATTTATTATTTTAATGTATTTTTCGGTCATGTTATGCTGACAGGTGATTCTTTTATGTCATTTATGACGTTCAAATATTAATAAGCAAAATAATTGAAATTAGGCATATTTTATATTGATTCAGGTGAGGTTATTGAGTTTACAGGTTTTTTGATGTATTTATTATCGATTTTAGATTGGTACTATTTTGGCTAAGCGGATTTCACTTAATGTTTGGCTGACGTCTGATCTTCAATCAAATATCTTACTTTGAATATAAATTTTCTGATGAAATTACAATTCAAATTAAATTTTACTCTCATTTTATAAAATTGAAAATGTTATTTTTAATTAAGTAAAACTGAAATTTATCAAAAACCTATGACAATAATTAAGAAATTCATAGGTATATTCAGGAAATACATATCTATCATCGATGATGTCTACTGAAGTACTAGTGTACTGGAAAAGTTTTGTGTATGAACCCATGTTTCTTATTAAGAGAAGAATTAAAGACAAAGTTGAGAATGTTTTCTGAAAGATTATTCCGTCAGACTAAAACGATATTCCAAGTAAAAATAGATATTTTTAAAATGTTCTCTTAGAATGAATGAATAAAATATATATGAATATAGTAATTAAAATGAATTTTAAATGTTTATTTTTCCAACTGGACACTAGGCTGGTTGGTCAGTAGACACACAGTTGCTTTCCGGTACCATTCTCTTCCGAAACTACATCCATTTGAAAATACATAAATTCTATTCAATTTTATAAATTATGTATATATTCTAATTATTTTATTTATATTATTTTTCCATTTAGATAATATACATATATATTCTTACTATCAGGTAAATGCAGTCGATTTAACTCGAAATTTTGCCAGAGACTGATTTAATGCGATATTATCAGTACATAGTGCTAGCCAGGGACTAAACAAGAAGTCTACTGCTTTACGTGCCATTCAACAATTAATGGCAGTCAGGATGGGGTTACAGCCATAAATATCGTGCCAAGAGTAAGTCTCGTGTGGTAGCCTGCTCCAAACATGGTGGAAAAAATGCAGCTCTGGAAAGACCATTACAATATCTTCAACCCTTCGATGGCGGAGCGATTTTTGGTCCATCTCTCGTTTATTCCTCCTTACAGATTTAATTAAAACTTAAAACATAATAATTTATTTATCATTATTTTGTATTACTTTTTAATTCTGTTTAAGTGTGTGATTATTGTTTGATTATTTTTTGTTAAAATTGTCAAATCGGTAATTTTCTTATCATTTGCAAGTATAGGCATGAAAAGTTTCCAATATTAATTTAATCTGATATAGCGCCAAAAATTCTGTCTGGTGGCGGATCGACATTCTGGTCAGAATCTGCTTTTTTAAGTATGAACCTGACAAAAAACCAAGACACCAAATTGCAAATCATCATTGGAATGATGGTCTGCCATTGTCCACTTCTTCGTATCAACATGACTCTGAGAATATGGCCAGCTCCAAATAATGTCAAAATTCGCTTTTTTCTCAACCGGCATATCTTGTAACTTATGAATTTATCCTCAATCTATTGTTTTTTCCAACTTTGGTTTTACAAAATGGAGAAATAAATATTTTATTCCATTATATTTCTTGAATAAAAATAATTAAAAGTGATAAATAAATTTTTAAATACACAAATAACGTTTTAATGTCTTTAAAGTTTTTAAGGCTGGGAGAGTGGGCCCTCCCAAGTGAGTAGCGCATTTAACTACTTACCTATACGTCATTAAATATCACTTTTGAGCCAGCTCCTTGAGTTGAGGGAACGTGATTGATATAATAGAGTAGATGGCCGAATAACTTAGTATGGAAAAGTAGCTCGCATAACAAAAAAGGTTGACCAATATTGGCTTATAACATTCTGCTTTAAATTTAATAATAATAACCCACTCATATAAATGAGCGGAAATATATTAATGTGATTTAATCTTATAATATTATATACAACGAAGAAAAACATCTCCGAACTGCTGTAGGCAATCCAACAGAAAATGATAAAATGGCATCCATTATTACGTTAGAGCGCCATCTGCCAATTCTGTCTTTTTAGAGGAAGTACAATTTCAATGAAATTTTTATTCCTTAAATTTTTAAATTATTAATAACAACAAATAATTTTGGCGGTGGCAGACATCAAAAAGTTAGGGTATCTTTTTAGAAAGGTCTATTTATAGAAATAGGTACAGTAGTCCAACCGAAAAGGGACATTCAGCCACGTTTGTTTAATATATATGATAATCATTCTGAGAATGTGAGAATTACTAAAACAATATTATATGGCTGTAGCTATAAATAATATTTATCCATCTTCAATAATAAACACAAGTAAATTCCACGCGAATAATCAAACGTTTTTCGGTTTTGAATATTCTTGAAAAGTTTTTAATACAAACTTTTCACTTGGAGGACGACTAAAAAATGTCCAATTATTCCTGTAGAATTTATTTTTGTGTTTATGTATTGAAAATAATTAATTTATTAGCCGAAACTGCTCTACATTAATAAATTCTTGAGATTTCCTGCTGTCAGGACTTTGTTTTTCCTTTTTATTATCTATTGAAGAAATTCCGTAATTAAAATCAGAAGTTAATATAATGTTTATAAAAATCTTTTTTTCTATTGAAACATTTCATTTCTCATTTTCTTATTCTGATTCATTCGGTTAATATATTTTTATGTGATAATTATGTCTTCTTTGAATTTTTAATATTAATAAAGCATAATTAGAATTTACAAACATATCATCTCATTTTATAAAGATATTTTTTATGAGACACAATGCTATGCTTGTTTGTATTTAACTTTTAAATTATTTGTGAATATTAAATTTGTAAGCTCAAAATATAATAATTTGCTGTATCACTTTGTAGTAAAAACTTGAAATTTTTTACTACAAAATGATAATACTGTGTCTTTGTCTGCTACAAAACTGATACGAAAAGCCATTTTTCCTGATACAAATCGTATTGCTGAGAGAGAGATCCCTGATTTCCCGTGATTTATGGTTTATTTTCCGGGATGTTTCCGCGTTGGATCATACGTTTTATAAACTGTAGTGGATTCCTTAATACCGATCCTTCGGTGTTAATCAAGGATCGTTCCGTGTCGCGATTCCAAACCCAAAGCAGTGTCTCGTAGTAATACCCGAACATGAACCGGTGAAATTAGATATTGAGAGCGAAGGACACAACTGAACTTATACAGAAGATCAGGAATAGTGATGTCGAAATTATTTTTCGATATTTCAGATTTATTAATAAACTGTAAGAAATCATAAGAAATTGTATATATAATTTAAAATAATCTCGGCCTAAATAATAGTATTTATTGTAATTAAAGATGTCTTATCTAATTACCTAACATACGCGTTGACTTTTTGACTGATCGGATACCAACAAAAACGATTTTTAATAGAAATATGTGAAATAAAAGAAACATAAAAATCATTCAGTGCATAACCATTATGTCTAATTTAAATTCAACTTGTGATCTTTGTATTAATTTACTAAGCCGTATATCCATCGTTGCCAGAAATATTTTTGGAATGTCATTTGTAGGGAAATATTAGTTTCTGGTTTGTGAGATTTTCTGATAGTTACGATTAATATTCTACATGTAATCAAAATTCAAATAAATCAAAATTTTCCGTTATGATTAGAATGTCATAATCAAGTCATATATTGGTTATTTTCTAGCATCACGCACTGACATTTTGTGATATATATCTATTGATCATCATAATGATATCCAGCATTAGTGAAGGTCTTGTGCATTATGCATTGTTACAGCGTTATCCGAAAGTTTTTGACAAAATACACTGACAAAGAATGCGTCATCGTTTTTTGCTATGTTGTGGATCGGAACATTTCTGACGACACACATTGTTAAGTCACAACATCATATAGCCTGAAGTTTTATGACGCCATCACGCGTAACTCAAAAGAGGCGTTATGACGTCATTTCTACGGCATATTGATGTCATATTAAGATTACCTTCTGCAACATCATGCATGGTTATACTGTATGGAGAAATTTTCCAATATCAGTGCAAAATACAGATGATGTTTCTGACTTAACTCATTTTTACATCGTTGTAACATTGCTTATAAGACGATGACGCAACTCAACTTCACACTTTCCAAAGTCAGGAAAAGTGAGAACAACAGGCTGGAGAATTGAAGCACATATTTTTAATTACGAACCGAAATGCCCAATTTCTTCTGAAGATTTTGGTTTTCTTTGCCGAATCATGGGAACTGACACTATAGAACTTGTTCTCGCTATATCAAACGATGTTAGAGTGTATGCCAAACTTATAGCAGAGATAAAAACAGGCAGAAAAAGTTTCGTTTTTGTATGCAGGTGTATCTTACCACACGTATGTATATTTCTGGGAAATATGATTAGGTAGGAAGCAGTGAGAAAAATTTTTGATAACCAAAATATATCTGAAGAATCGAATAGTTATGAAAAAATTTTGAATGCTCTCCAGATATAGGGTCAGAAGTGTCAACATCGAAATCTTCAATGAAAATGAATGCCGATTTGGAAATAATTGGATAGAACTATAAAAACAAACAACTTTTGTTTTGAAAGATTTTTAAAATCACTTATGGATTGTGAGATATCACAAAAACGATGCCGTCACTTGTATCGCCCATTGTTCACTCAAGCAATAAGAAGACGACGAATCCGACAGAAAGCATTTGCAAACATACACGATGCTAATAAAGGATTGAAACAAGTCAGGAAACTCTTGTTCTTCAGTATGGCTTCGTGCCGATCTGTCACAGTTCGACACGAAGCCATACTCAAGAACAAAAGATTCCCGACTTGTTACAGCTCTTAATGATCACCATGGAAACCTGCCGCTCTTGCGGTTCGAGTACTATCACAGAATACCCGAACTGGCGGGTAAAAAATTTTGCAAATACTATATAATGCTAATTTTGCAAATACTAATTTTAAATTTGCATAATACTATTCTTTGCTGCTTCAATAGTATTCTGCACCGAACACAGATGCCCTCTGGGGGATTCTTTTTCTTATTGCTGGAATAGTTCAATCGGCGGTACATGTAGCGGCATGCTTTTTGTAATATCTAACAATCCGTAGGTGATATTAAAAATTTTCCAAACAGAAGTTGTTTGTTTTTTATAATTCTATCCATTTATGCCAAACTCGGAATACGTTTTCATTGGATATTTAAAAGGTCAGCCCTTGTGCCCCCTTTCTAGTGGGTACACAAAATTTTTATCGTAGCCATTCGATTCTCCGAATATAATTTGCTTATCAAAATTTTTCTCCCTACTTCTTATCTCATCGCTTTTCTAAAAAAAAACAGTGGTACTGGTAAGATATAACCTATATATACATATATCCATTCACAATTTACATTTACGAATTATAAACAATAATGAAATATTTGAAACTGCGACTGTTCATTTTTTTCTGTTTAATATATCTTAAATATTGAAATAACTGAAGAACCTTCAATTATTTTAGGTACTGGTGATATTTTGGTGTGAGATAATTGGAAGTTTCTGTAATTGTCTTCGATTGTTCTTAGATTCAGATGCGAACCAAATATAGAATGCAAAGTGGATACCATCTGTTAAATAATTATGTAATAATAAAATATGTAATATACATCAATCAGATTTATAGAATATAAAATTTACCTTGATTGGAAACTTTTTACTGATATAAACACATCCGAAAAGTGTCGGACAAAAAGCAATTTTTCCGAATCTTTTCACAAAATTTATAATCTGTACGAATAGAAAATTCGTGAAACTAATAATAATAAAATTGAAGAAACAAATAATGGTATGTTTCTTACTTTCAACTTTTAGTTTAAGCCATTGTCGCAATGTGCAAATACTCTAATATCTTGAAAGTTATCTTGCATGTGAAAAATACTTCGATAAAATTTAATTATTCATATTCATTTAAGTTATTTTAAATATAAATTTCAGAAGCCTACATTTACCGATGATATGCTAATACCCATCAAAATAATTACTATATTGTTAATCATGGTAAATGCTATAATATCGCATTTTATTTCTTAACACATATCTATAAAGAACAGAACATAATAGCCAAGATTCGTATAATAGCGAAATACGTATGCGCAATATAATACTGTCAATGAATAATCCCATTTGTTAGAAATAATTTTCAATTATGATCATAAATCTCCATGTTCTACAATTAATGATTCTACCTCGCTTTCAATATCCATATTTTTATATTTCAATAAGATTTTCTTTTCTGACAAGTTAGGAAAACCTTTATATACTACAACCATCCCAGATATATTGATTATAAGGAAGTGATTCATTATAAGAAAAACTAATATAGATCAAACATTGTATTCAATAGAGTAAATGAGAGTTTCGTTGTTCATACGATCTTGTGCTTCAAAATTTGAATATTGATAGAATATGATAAACATCGTATTTATAGAAATTTAAAGCAAACAGATATTTATGAAAAAATGCCAAATCATGTAGGCACCTATGCCATGCTTGATAATTTAATTACATCCCACTAATCGAAATCTTCGAATTTTAACGAAAGATTGTTTTTCTTTCTAATCTTCCAACTAAAACTAATCGCATTTTTCGAAAGATAAAAAGCAGAGCTTAACGAAGGCAGTATCATTTCTGAGTGGATCATAAAACAAAACGCAAGGAACATATTGACCAATAACTGGAATTCCTTTCAAAACATATTTGATAGAATTCGCCCACCATATTATTTCGAAAAAAAGAGAATAGAAACCTTTAATTCTGCGTGAGTCGGCCGGATTCGCCGCGTGGAAACGGTTTGGCTTTCCATTTTGGAGGACCCGGGTTCGATTCTCGGGTCCCACACCGTCAAAATATTTATCATGGGATCCGGGCCCGGCCCGTCGATCCGCGTCCTCCACAATCCGGCTGAGACCTCCGCAGGAGTGGGCAGCCTGTGGAAGAGCTTATTTCGCCCCGCCACTTAGTACTCTAACTGAGTGGAAAGTGGCATCATCTGTTGACCAAAAAAAATCTGCCTAAGGGAAAATTATAATTTATGGGAGAAAAAATCTCCTAACTAAAGACGAAAGCTATCGACAAGCTATAAACGAAAAAGCATTGTCATCATTCCAGAATCGAAAAACGATTTAAATGAAAAAATCGTGAAGGAATTTATTTCGTAGAGAGCCTTATCTGCGAAAATTGCCTTATTTGTAATATATAGAGAACATAAAATTCGTGTTATAAATAAATTAACATTTATTTTCTACCTATAAAATACATATTACTTTAGAATAAACACTAATGGCAGATTATTATCTACTGTAAATATATTTTGCCAAGCTCTCTGAAACTAATATATCCCAATCATCATATAGTGAGAAAAATCAAATAATTATTTTGGAGATTTTCTATTTCTTCTTTGATGAAACGTATGCACTCTTCATAGAATGAGGAGGATCTCTAGATATACCTTAAATATATATAAAGATCGTTCCAACATTTTAATAACTTGTAATATTTGTTGCATGATTTACTCCGCAGCCTCCGTGATTGACTTCGACTGCTCTCAGATTGAGGAGGGAATCAAATATGGAATGCAAAGCGGATGCCATCTAAGAAAATAATTATATAATAATCAAACACATAATAATTGTCAGTCTAAATTATCAGATATAAAGATTACCTTAATTGGAAATTTTTTGCTGATGTAGACATAACCCATGAATGTCGGACACAAAGCAATTTTTCCAAATCTTTTCATGAAATTTATAATCTGTACCAATAGAAAATTTGTAAAAATAATATCTCAATGAAGAAAAAGAATAAAGTGTTCCCCTTACTTTCAACTTATATGTCAGTCTCATGTGACAATGGGCAAATCTTCTAATGTCCTGGAAATTGTTTTGCATCTGAAAAACATTTCGATAGAATTTAGTTACGTCACAATTACTTTATTATTGATAAAAATTACTTTAGATGTGAATTTTAGATACTTACTTTTGCAATTACTGATGATGCGACAATACTGATCAAAATGAACGCTATATTACAAGACACGGTAATTGATATAATATAGATTTTTATTTCCCGACTCATATGTACAAACAATAGGTTATAGTAGCTTAGGCAGGTCGTTAATAGGAATGCTGAATATAATAGGGTCAATGGGTAGTTCCATCTATCAAAAATCATTTTCGAATATGACCACAAATTCGCATGTTGTACCATTAAAGATTCCAATTCGCTTTCTAAACCGACATTTTCATATTTTAATAAGAATAACTTTTCCGACAATCTGGAAAATCCATTATAAATTACCGCTATCATAGATATACCCAATACATTAAAGTGAACGAGGTTACCAATAGTTAGTAAATTCCAAACTTGATATTCAATAGAGCAGACGAGACCTTCGTGTTCCATACGATTTTGCAATTCGAAATTAGGATATAGATAGAGAGTATTAAGAATTACTGCATAAAAGAAAATTGAAAGGAAATAAATAATTATGAAGAGAAGCCAAATCCTGTATGCAATGCTTGATAATTTAATTATATCCGAGTAATCGAAATCTTTAAATTTCAACGAAGGGTTGATTTTGTGTCTAATCATCCAACTATGACTGCTCGCAGCAATGAAAGATAAAAGAGCAAATATCGATTTAACGAAAGCGTTTTCACTTCTGAGTGGATCATATACCAAAACGCAAGGAATATATTGACCGACAACTGGAATTTCCTGCAAAACATATCTGATAGAATTTTCCCACAAAATTATTTCGACGAAACGAGAATAGAAATGTTTAAATCTGCCAGAGAGAAAATTATAATTTATAGCATTTTCGCAATTGCAGGGAGAAAATATCTCGAAACCAAAGATTAAAGCTGTCGAAACGCCATAAATCAAAAAGCATCTTAAACAAATTTCGGACTTTCGATACGAATTCATTATTGCAAAATCGTATACCAATTTAAATGGAAAAATCCAGAACCAAATTAATCCAGTGTCTTATCTACTAATATATCCTTATTAAGAATATACGCAGTACATGGAATTCATGTTGTAAATTAATTAACGTTAATTACTAATTTGGAAAGAGATGGATTTTTCATATTATTTCTTCTCAATAATTGCCTTTCTAATAAAATAGTGTATAAGTAACTGCCAAAAAGTACTTGCTTCTACCAGAAACTAAATGCATTTCGAAATTGTTTTACTTTAGTGGAATGGTTTTATTCGTAATTGATATGTATATATAATAAATGGCGTCTTTCCATTTAAAATCCATTAATAAAAGCAATAAAGCTTGAATCTTATAGCTTTTATAAATGATGTTTATGAAAAGATATTGCTGCTTGCGATATACAGCCAGTAACGGCGACCAACATCTGGTTAGATGATGTGCTTGCAATTATTATTAGGTTGATATTAATTGCCTCTTTCCATTTAAAAATCGAACTTCTTGTTGCTACAGTGTTCATATAAATTGTGCACATTCCATTAAATTTGAATTATTGACCAAAAGTGTGCTATAGCTGTACAGATATTGACTGACATTAAAATAGCGGTTGAAAATATTTCTGTAGAAATTAGTAAAAAGTAGAAACAATTAGAAAATGATTTGATCAATCTATACTGGCACTAATGATTTTAAAATTTATTATGTTTCTATATTACGTAAATCTGAACGTCTACCGAGATCATGTTTACGTAATATATATATATAGTAAATCTAATAAGATACAAACAAACCCTAAAAGTACTTAACTTTATTTCTTTCCATAAATCAAGTTGCTCCTTTTCCTTTTAAATAAATAATAGTCAACACAATCGATTATGAGATGATTTCTTCGTATTGTATTGGTTAGTTAAATTATTTATTTGAGAGAGTAAATCTGATTTTTATTAAAAGTGTTTTAGTGTTATAAATCTAAATATATCCTACACAAAATGAAGGTCGAATACAGTCAAGCTAGATGGAAAAAATATATCGATCCGTTAAATCAATATTCTTTTATTCAGAGCGTTGTTTCCGTTACACATAACAGATTGAATAAACAACTGAAGTATATTTAATTTAAAAGCAGAATTAATATCATTAATTCATAATTAGTTTGCTACGTTGTAATTCTTCAAAAATTTAATTGCGCTGTTAATTTTGAGAAATATAATTTTTCACAATGCTTCACTATAACTCTAATATTAACGCATACGAAAGTTTATTAGGAAAATTCTTAAATATTTTGGGCTATACGTTTCAATTTGTTAAAAAATGCATTGGAAAAATAAACTTTTGTGAATCTATAAAATTTCTTATGCTATTGTTGAAAACATGGAATTCACAGTATCGAGTATAATTTCAAGTGTTTAATTGCAAAAAACATTAATAGCTTCTTAAATTCATATGAATTACAAGAAAAGAAGTAAAGTTTCTCTGTTATTCTAAAATAAAAGTTTGAAATAACTCAAAAGTTGTTTCTATTTGAAACAAAAATATTTGACAGTAAAGTTACTTAAAAATCAAGTAATTCCAATTGTGCAATAAAATCGTTGGTTTCTAATTGAAAACTTTTTCTTTGCAGATAACAAACCCTTGCACATAAGTCGGCCGTATGATATTGATAAAGCTACGACTTACTGCCTTGTAGGATTAGGTTCAAATCCGGGTCCCACATTCCCAATTTTTCAGGAGGGGGTCTGGCTCCGGCCGTTGAACCCCATACTTCTACCACTCGGTTGACCCATCATGGATGTCGCCAGCCTGTGATGGGATCTATAAGCGGTGCCACCAGATATAGAATATCCCTCATGCGATATGGCGGCTTAACTCAGCTATCCTAACATTGCACATAAAAAATTTTCGATCAGTAATTTGAATCTTATACAGAAAAGTAAGTGCACTCGCATATTTCAATTTTTCCATTTCTGTAATGGTTTTTCAGAAGATGAGATCCTCCTGTCTTACACAAACTCCCTGTATATCTGCAATGGTTTATTAGTCTAGATTAGGGAAGCACAGACCGTGGCAATCTGTTTATTTGTTGGCGGCCTGCCTGATCTTGTGTTATTTTAAAAATTTAATTTCGAACACCAGCAATAAAATAAATATAAGATTCTTATTATATTTAATTTTTGTTCATAAATCGGTCTAAAGAGATGAAAACAACTAACAACAATTGATATTAGCTTATAGGAATTTTAAAAAAATATTCAAGTATCAGAGTATTTAGAAAAATTTCCTTTTTTAATGCCTAAGAAACGTGTTATTATTATGCATAAATTTGTTTGTGGGATTATTCTTATAAGAAAGGGGTCTCCAACCTTCTGGCTTCGTTGGGAAACATTTAAGAAATTAATTTTCTTGGCTTGGCATAAACTACACTCCTCATAACAATTAGGGGATATCGTGATGTTGGATATAAACTGCAGATGAGGAAATGTTTTGTTGACTGATATATGATGTATAGGTGTTGTAAGATATGAGAAAAGAAAAAGAAGCAATTAACAAGGAATAATTAAATTTTATTGACAATATTTGTCAGTAAACAAAAAATTCACAATTTGTGTATATTATACAAACAAACAAAAAATTTGATTTATAGGATGCAAATGAGTTTTAATAAGGGGTATGGTTTCTCCTGACCGGAAGCAATGTCGCACACCTACCAGGCATGGCATCAATGAGGTCATCAATGAGGGACTGGGGTATTCTCTCTCACTCCTGTAGAAGAGAACTTTCCAACTGCTGAATTGTTTCTGGGGTGATGAGCAACTAGCATCCCTTCTTCCTAGAACATCCCAAACATGTTCTATTGGATTCATATCTGGGGAACATGCTGGCCAATCCTTTCGAAGGATTCCTTCATCGAAAAGGAAATTGTCCACTAAGTGAGCATGATGTGGCCTGGCGTTATCATCCATGAGAATGAATTCATCTCCGATTGCTGCAGCATAATGGACCACAATAGGTCTGAGGTTCTCATCCCTATATTGCTGAGCCGTTAGTGATCCATTCATGATAATGTATAAGTCAGTGCGCCCATTGATAGAAATACCAGCCCAGACCATCACTCTCCCTCTGTCAAATCGGACACTTTCATGTACAAATGCAGGATTATTCCGAGTACCAGGTTCTCTCCAGTTGAGAATCGTCTTTTGTCAGGTTGTACACTAAAACAGGACTCATCGGTGAAGAGTACTTTGCGCCAATCATCTCGTCCCGATCTGAGATGCTCCTGTGCCCACCTTCTGCTGGCAACACATTGGTCTACTGTCAACAAAACACAAACCATAGGTCTGCGAGCATACAATCCCACATGATGTAGTCAGTTTCGAACAGTTTGAGTCGAAACTCTGGTACCAGTAGCCCTATGAAGGTGGTGTTGCAATAAAGTAGCGTTCATAGTGCGGTTTCTTCTGTGTATTAGTGTTAAATACTGATCCTCATTTTGTGTTGTAGCAGGTGTACGATCTTGTTCCAATCTTTGGCGAACATTTCCAGTTTCCAAAAACCGATTCCATAGTCTGGAAATGACACTTTGACAAACTCCTAATGCTTCTGTTACAACAGATTGCGTTTGACCTGCCCATAAATGATCGATGGTCCTCCAGGCTACCGATTCAGCTAAGTCATGTTGCCAAGACATTGTATTCGCGGTTTCAAAACATTCAACGCGTATCGTTTTTAATCTCCTCCTACAGAAGGAATGTTGCAGGTCGTTTTTCACTCCTTATCTACAACACATCGTTTTCTACGTCACAGACAAAATTTGCATATTCCCAACTTTGTAAACATTATAATTTTTCTTTTTAACCTCTTTTCTTTCATTTTAGTTAAAAATATTATTGATTAGGCCTACATGGTTGTTTCCTACCAAACTTACAATATCCTCTAATTGATTTGAGCAGTGTATTATTTGTCGCAGATCTGTATTCTAAATTAAAATTTATATACAAAAACTAAAGAATCAATTGGTTTCGTTAGACAATATTATGTACAACAGATTTGATATTTCAACTATCTAATCTGATATATTTAAGATCTCAGGTGCAAACAAGAAAAATTTCTGGTATAATTTTTCTTGTTTATAAATACAAATAGGAAAAATTGTACCACAATTGTATATATAGACACCAATATCTACTGTTTTACTGATAATAATATGTTTTGTTTTGCATTGCGAAATTGCATATTTGTGATGTCATCTCATTTTTACAATATAGTGCTGTCACAGTGGCATCATAAGGACAACGACAAAATACTTCTGATCATGCTACATGATCTATAACATCACGTCTTAATAACGATACATTGATGTAAATATGCTATATGATGGATGGCGATACATGGTAACAGATTCAATATACTAATCTTTATGCAGTATTAGATATCATAAAAATATGAAAATGAATATGTGGGTCGGATAAAATCAGAGTTAGTTGTTAAAATGATGATGGCATAATGAAAAGCACTGAGTGCATGCATTAAAAATAAACACTAATATTTGATATAATTTTTAATTACATAAACATATTTCATTAACAAGAAAATAATATCTAACAAATAGTATCTCTTTTGTAATTAATTCTACCGATATAAAATTAATATACAGGATATATGGTAAATAATTATATATATTTAAATAATTATAAGTTTTTCATTTTTTAAATCGATTTTATTGAAACCAATGTTAAATTTTTAATTAATTCATGAGACTTTATTTGGTACATGTCAAATTTTGAATTCCATTCTTCTGTTGAAACAGCTTCTGAACATACTGTAAAAAGGCTTCCATAGAGAGAAGGAGAGTTTTCCTTGAGAAATGGTCGCAATATCATAACATGAGAGCCCACTTTTATGTGATGCTTGAAATGCGGATTTTTGTGAATAACTTATGCGTAAATATATTATTTATTGTGACAATTTTTTCATATATCTTTGGCATTCATGACTGTCCTGCATCCTCCTGTTAATGACAGAACTGTTGTATTAATTTTTGATGACAATTTTTTCTTTTTTTCGGGTTAATGAAGCATGAATTCCATATTTAACTATCTACTACCGTTGAATTCTTATTACAGTTCTTCATATCTCATAATGGGATATGATTTTGACTCTCTCTTTCACATATAAAACTGGAAGCATAATTCATCTACATATTAATCGTTCGAATCTCATGGAATGATTAAGCATTTAATATTAGTTTCAATAAAATCGGTTAGCAAATAAAAAGAATTATAATAATTTAAATTATGAAGTGATTTATCAGATATCATGAAGAAATAAATTAACTTAGTAATTATGTAATGAAATGCTTAAATTAAGAAATTAATCTATATATATTGATAAAATATTGAACAATAGAATACGACAATAAATATTGATATTATTACAGAATAGATATTGCAGATAAAGAAAATCATCTTTTGTATTTGAACAGAAATCTGATAACATTACTAATGTATGAATATATGGAACAGGTATTGTATTTCTAGCGTTGTACGAATGACTTAATCATTAAATTTATTTAAATACCTAAAGAAAGATTTATAGAGAAAAAGAAACTTTTAAAGAAAAATTTATGGAAATTATAGAAAAAAGAGATAAATATAAAAAATTGGGTAGATATAAGGTATCCAGAAATTCTTTATCCAGTTTTAAGAAATTACTAATCTTACTAAAACTTCGATAACTTTTCCTCATTCTTACAAGAACAACTAATACCTTAGAAGAAAATAAAATAGCTTCAAAATGAAATAGAGAAGTAAATATCAGATTTTATATGAATAATTTACTAAACTAGAATTTTTTTTTTTTTAAAAAAGGATTAGAGACAAAGAAAGTTTTTAGAAATATCAAACAGGATTAAAACAAATTTAGTTAGATAATGATTAAATAAAGGTTCTATATTTGACTCTATAAATATAAAATTTATTTAAAATATTCTTACATTAATAATATATTTATAGATTAGGAGATACTATTGTGAAGAAGAATACAATATAGATTAGGAGATACTATTGTGAAGAAGAATACAATTTTATTGTTCCCAAATCGAATACAAGCTTAATATTTCAGGTGAGTAAACATATTAAAGTTAAATATAAAAAAAGAATTAAAAGAAAATAAATTATTTAAAGAAAGAATATCAAAATTATTTTTAACGAATAAAATAAATTAGGAAAATAGTCAGAAGAGATCCTATATTTAGTTTTATAATTAAGATCCCATCTTAACAATATTTAAAGATTTATTGTTATTAAAAATGAATTTTATTTTAAATAAAGATTGATTATTATTAATGTTGAAGACGAAAAAATCAACTTTTATATTATTAAAAGGAAAAAACACTCCAAATTTCAGGTGAGTAAAATAATAATAATAATATTTGAAAGGAAGGATTAAAGAAGAAAAGGATCCTTTAATAAAAATAGAGCTACAGATAAAAATACATTAGGTAGTATCGAATATCAGATATTTTGATTTGCTTTATAAATAACGAATATGTATATAAAAAAAAATTATTAATCTTAATAGCATAATGACTGCTTTACAAATATAAAGAAGAATATACTATCATCTCGATTAATGAAAAAAATATTCATATAAAATGTCAAATAAATGAATTTATCAAGATTAGGTTTTAAAAGAAGGATCAAACATGAAAAAGATTCATTAAAGAAAAAAATCATGAAATACGTTATGGGTAAAAATAAATTTTAACAGATATTGATTAATTTAACATTCTTTGTTTATGATTAGTAGTGCTATAGTATAAAATTTTTCATTAATCAATGTTCAAATCAATTGAACATTGGTTTTAATAGAACATTAATTTGAATGGAATATTCTGACATTTTACAGTTATTAAAATTGAAGAAGAAAAATCATAAACTACAGTAATAAAAAAAGTATACATTAATTAAATTTTAGGTGAATTGATTAAAAATAATTAATGATTAGTTAATAACACTTGATAATTAATAGTTAGTTAATAGACTAATATTTGCTTTTTAAAGGAGGGTTTGAAGAAAGTTACAATTCTTAAAAAAATGAAATGTTAGCTATGGATAAAAATAAGTTTAGGTATATCAAGTACGGCCATCTATATTTTATTTTATACAGTATATAATTTTCATAAAAAGAATTCTCAACTTGACAGAATATTTTCAGGAATTTGAGATATTAATTTGAAGTAAAATGAAAAATCATAAACTAATGAAGGAAAAGAAATATAAAATTTCGGGTAAGTTATTAAAATCATAAAAAATATTAAATAAGAAAAAAAAAACATCCTTTAAAAGAAATATCACATAATTTGCGATGAATATTAATAAATTTAAATATACAGTATATTGAATTAACAAAAAAATTCTGTATTTAACTTTATTAAAAGTCCCACCTTAACAGAATATTGACGCAATAGAGATATCAATACTGAAAAAATTATGATTTTAGTAGTGAAAACAGTAACATCAAATTTCAGGTGAGTAAACTTTTAGAAATTAGGTTTCAAAAGAAGGATTAAAGAAGATAACAACTCGCCTAAACGAAAATTTGTCAACTGATTACTTATGGATATAAATAAATATTAGGTAAGTGTTGAATAAACTGAAATTCTATATTTAATTTTATAAAAAAATATCCTCATCTTAAAAAGTCTCACAAATATATTATATTAAAATAGAAAAAGACAAAAATATCTACTAGGATAATAAAAAAGACATTATATATCGAGCTTTCAAGATTGAATTTTATGCAAGAATTAAAGATAACAAAGGATCGTTTGAAGAAAAAATTATAAATTGAATAATTACGAAAAAAAAAATAAATTTTGGTAAATATTGAAGATTCTTTTTTTTTTCTTTATCAAAATAGAAATTTGATAAAATTAATTTTAATAGACAATGGACTGGTTTAAAAATATAAATAAAAGGAACATTATTATAAAAGTTTTAAATATAACGAAAATTATTATTATTTTTTAAATTTAACTTCAGTAGTTTTTTATGTAAAATTTTTTAAAACTGAAATAATTAAATTGGTAAGATAACAATATTTTAATAACAAGTAAAAATATTTTTAGCTCCTATTTAGTTATTATGAAATCATTATTATATCGTTACTAAATTAGTCTCAATTATAGACAATTGGAATTTTTCCTTTCTGAATTTATTACAGTTCAATAGTATTAATATAATTTCCTTTAATGTACAATAAATGTATTAAATTATTGTATTCACTTTTTATATAAAAGAGAATCTTTGTAGAATAAGATTAAGTATTTCTTTCTATTTTTTACTAAATGAAATTTTTCAGATGACGATGAAATGCAAACAAATATTAATTTAGATACATATCGAGTAAACGAAGACTCTTTATTTGAATTTTTATAAAATTTTCGACTTAATAGATTTTTGTTATTATTATAAATCTGCATACTATAAGAATGGAATAATCTATAATGGGAAATAAAAAGCTATAGTAGATCAAGTGTTATGTGAGTAAAGTTATCGATTAATTTTATTTTATAACATGCCTTACTTGTTAGTTTAACTTTGTTTCAAATATAGAAATTGTTAAAATGACGAAGATTTACAATATGATGGAAGGAATCGAAGAGGACAATACAATGATTCTAAATAAACGTGATAAGTATTTTTTGCTATTTTTACACTGTTTATATGAATTTACAGATATATTCTTTTTTATATTAGCATAATTTAGTTAGTTGATAGTTTATAGTATAATCGATTTTCATATACAACACCTATAAATAACAACATCACGCACGAAACTACTCAAATCTGAACATTGAACTGATCATCGCATTCATGCAATTATATATCATTCATCTGCATTTTATATAACACGATAACACAACATAAACACGTGTTTCCCAAAATCCAACCTCTGGGTCCTCGTCCCGGGAGATGGAAACGTCAGTTAACAATTGATAATTGGCGGCTAAAGAGGCTCTGGTAACATTAAAGTCTAAAGAAATTTATAATAAATACTGTATATTTGAATTTATTATGTTTTCATGTAACATCAGAATAATTTCTATGTACACTCTAGTGATTACTAGGCGCTGCCTGTGGATTGCTAAATGTTGAATTCTTTTTTATATATGCATTACGCCTATATCTCTACTTTTACTCATTTCAATTAGTCATTTTTAGTTCTCTTCAATTGAAAAAGTATCAATAATCGGATTTTCTTCCATATTTATTGTTCAATTACAATAATTACCGTATGATAATTATCGTGCATCCATGATAAATGATTGGCAATCATTATTATAATTAGAATCATTAGACTATGTTTAAGAAAACAAAATATTTTAAATAGGCCCAACAATTCATATTAATATCATAAAAATCCTCCTAAGTATTGATTTTTTTGATCATCCCTTTATGAATAGGTAAAATGTACTTTATGAATAGGTAAAATGTATTTATTACATAAAATATTTCTTAATGGTAAAATCATATAAACAAAATAAAGTTCTTAATCAGTTTTGCTTTTCATACCCAATAACATGTAAGATTAATCTGAATGACGTCAGGTAAAAGAATTTTTTCACAATTTTTTTTTCGATTTTCCGCTAAGCCATAAATTACTTCAAATTATTTATTCATAAATTTATAATTAAATCTATATTTAAAACAAACATACAATTAAGTAACTTATCAATCTGATATCAAGTCCATTCACAATTATATGTTTTAAACATTTATAGTCTGCTTTTCATCCATTTAATATCTACGAAGGTAAAATATAAATGATTGCAACTTAAATTTAAAATTTTGCAATTAAATATAAACATCACAGAATAGTTATTTTTACGAGTTTGTGATAAGTTTTCTAATAAAGACTAAAATTTATTAGAAATTGCATTCCTTTGTTAGTTAATAATAATAGGATGTTGACTCGAAAATATTCACAATGTAGTAAGCAATGCACTTGTTTTAATGTTTATATTTGTAATAAATTAAAGTTTTAACTATGAAACCATTTTATGAACAAAATTGAATAAAATATAATTAGAATATAGTATATGGAAAATTTCTCTAAATAAAATAAAAAACAAATTTTGTGAATATTGAAATTTTGTCTATGTTTAAAAATAAATACACTTGAAAACTTTGCATTGTTTATTGGACTTTCATAATAGAAAATTACGCTTGGTACAAATTACACAATAATAAATATATGAACCTAATACAGTGAGGTATGCTACAACGAACGATGCTATAACGAACGAATGCTACAACGAACAGTTTTATCAATAAACTTAGG
>WUQG02133786.1:0-24349 GCA_011317285.2 Androctonus mauritanicus | reverse complement strand
GTCATTCAAAGTAAGCAAACCATCTAGTTAGGCAGCTCATTCCAACAAGACGGTTTGCTGAGAAGCGATTAGTAAGCTGCTTGCCAACTGGAAGCGCACCTTGTTTCTCCCTGCCAGTTAGCATTCTTCCAAAATGGAAAGTGGCGTCCTCTGTTGACAAAAACACTATCCTCATTTGCATAATCAACTCATTTGAATATCACTATCAGTTTTAGCCCATCCATGATTTTCTATTTATTAGCATTAACAGATTTTTGAAATCTATGCTATTTATCAAATTATTTGGAGGGATACAGACTTTTCTTCCATCCTGTACATCAAATTATTAATTAGTGTATACAGTTACGTAATAATCAATTACAATACTAATAACATATATGACAAATAATTACGTAAAAATACAAATTTTATTGAAAATTAATTTATTATTTCTCATAAATTTAATAATAATAATCTTAATTAATACATAATTAATGTTGGCATTATTTAGTAATTTTTATACTAACTATTTTACATGAAAATTATTTTTAAATTATTTAAATTTTTTTTTTTACTTTATAAAAAAAGGAAAAATAATTATTGTTTTTGGTAGTTTGATAATCAAATAAGTTGATACTCTATAAAATTCAAATTAATTAAAAATCAAGTAAATATTTTTTAATCAATTTAGTCCTGCAAATAATTAAAAACATGTTTATTAATAAATAAATTTTTGCCTATTTTTGATTTATAAAATAAAGAGTAACAACGTTTAAACATAACAATTTTTTTTTTTTTTTTGTAATTTTATAATTATGACCTAGTTAGCGAACACAAGCATGAAATTCAACTCAACACTACACTAATTTTTTATTTAATTTCAAAAGTTGTGGAAAGTATTTTGATTATATTTAACTATTTATTTAACAATATGACGTACCAAAATATATATCGAAATCTATTTTAAACACGTAAAAATCATTTAATATCTGAATCGGAAATTTAATAACCGTTTCAAATATTTCTATTTTTGAAATTTCATAAGAAATTGCGATTAATAAAAAAAAATGACTAATCAATTATTTGGAAAAATGATTTCGCATTTAAGTGAAAAATGTAACTCAATTCGAGGTGCGTGTTACATTCGATAAAATCGAGCAGAAAATCGATTTCAATTAGTTATTTAATGCTTGAAATGTAACGATTATTTTCTCGGTTACTAGACGATTACACCTATTTAATAGATCTTGAGAATTTTAATTGAATTGTAATTACTTTCGAATGAGAAAGTATCAAAAATCCATGAGAAAGGGAATTATACTGCCATTATACTTTCAGATTTTACTATTTTGATGCGAATTCTCATTTTATTTTCATAACTTCTTCGCCTTTTTCATATTTACAGAAAAAATCTAGAAATTTCTTTGTATTTTTTTTTTTTTTTTCATTTTATTTATGGCAAGCGAATGCCAACTTAAAATCGCAAAATGTTTCAGAAAAACGCAATACTATACTAGATAAATAAAACAAAATATAAATTAGTAACAGGATTCAAAATCAGGATTGTAGAGTCGATGGCAAATGATCCGATTCCGACTCTACCTTTTTAAAAAAATCCGACTCCGACTCCCTAAAATTTGTAAGGTCCAACTCCGACTCCCGACTCCACCCAAAAACCTCCGACTCATCAGAGGTTTTTGGTGGAACCGGAATCGGAGAAGAGTCCGAGAGTGGGAGTCAGATAGCAAATGATTCGATTCCCACTCTCAGACTCCAACTCCCTATAAGTTGTAAGATCCGACTCCCCGACTCACGACTCTGCAACCCTGCCCAAAATGTCTTCTATCAACACCCAAGTACGGTTGAGCATGATGTTGGATGGTGTTCCTCACAGTAACTGTGAGGAACACCATCCAACATCATGCTTCTGGATACAACACCATACAACTGTTGTATCCAGAAGGACCCCAAAAATTTTAATTAAATAAACACAAATTTAAGTGGGATAATATCCTATAGATGTAGGCCCTAGTGCAGGAATAAGTTTTAAATAGTGATTGTGTTTTCCCGAAGTTTTTGCTCTTTCGAGATTCCCTTTCGGAAATTCTCGAAATTCTAAAAAAATGATTAGTTAAAAAATATTTTTTTTTAACTAAAGTTTTTTTTAAATAAGGATAAAAATAAAATGAGGCAGGAAAAAGCATGCAAAATGAAAACAAATAATAATGAATTATTTTATGTGTGTTTATTATTTAAATTTTAATTATATTAAACAAAAAAATAGATCACACATTTCAATGATATTGAAGAAATAATAGTATTTGTTTTACAATTATTGACAATTTTTGCTAAAATAGAGTTTCCATACACACAAACAGTCTATTCGTTTATCTACTAAACGTGTCGTGTGTTTAGATACAAACATTCCAGAATGGAATTTTTATGCCCAAACTTAAGTAGATGTATATGAGCTTTTTAGTCTATACAACTGCTTATTTTTTACACGTTACTATATTTAACTATTAAACCAATAGATACACCTCTTAGGAGATGTTTAGGATTCACCTATTTTTGGCTACGTAACTTTCTAAGAGAACTCTACAGTCGTTGATCATTGAGTGAAGATGGGAGTTTTGGGGATGGCTGAGGACTAATTCACTCATATCCTCTGAAATACTCTATATCAGATCACACTACGTTATATCCCTTATTTACCATAGATGTCATTTCATGTAATGGGGTAAAAACCAGATATTTGTTTTGGCTTTGTCATGTAAATATCATCACAAATCTGCCTAAGGCATAACATGGCAGGTGATCTACAATTATAGAAATCTTTAAAATTGCAATAAAGTAAACGATTTTTTTATGATCTATGTATTATTTTAGATTTATATGCCTATTTTAAATATTATTTTGTGATTAGTTTCCGATAATTTTCTTTTTGAAATATAAATTTGGTAGATGTGATGCATAAAAACTACATAACTTATTCGCTTACTTTATCGATTCGAAGATATCGCAAGGCGAAAAGAGGGCAAATATAAATTAAAATATCGGTATGAAATTTTTAGAATACAAATTCGCAGAAATTTTTTTAATTCTTGAGATTTAGAAGAATTTTTCTCGAGAATTGGAAGTGAAATTTTCTTGAAATTCTCCAGCACAATCACTAGTCTTAAATAATATTTTTTCTTTATTTTTATCAAGGAATTTTTATCAAGTTGGAGTACTGGTCTGGGGTCACATCACTATACCGTTGTAAATTATGATACTAATAATTCCTGTATATTTGTGACTGGTCTGAATCTCAGGCAATTGCTAAGCTTAGTATATAAATCAATTATTTGAAGTATTATGGATTACGGATGGATATATATTTTATTTCCTTATATATAAATATGATCCATGCAAAAATATTATCAAAATTTAGTAAATTATTAATGAAACATTAGTAGAAATAATGTCAAAACTTGTAAAGTTTATTTGTATTGAAATACTGTATATACTAATATATGTTATCGTTTTACAATCTTAAATCGCATAAATTGAATATAAAATTCCAGATAAAATTGAAATCATGTTAAATTTATATTTTTAGAAGAAACTGATCTTTTGTAATATCATTAAAACAAAATTTTCATATACAAAAAAAAAAAAAAAAAAAAATGCAATTTTTATCGTCTTTCAGAAACACAGCATGTTGATAAGTTAATGCAGCTATTGCTTAATTTGCAAAGGTTTTTGTATATAAAATAATGAAATATTTTAATGGGGATCAATTTTAATTAATTTAATAACGTTTTTCTCCGTATAACAATTATTTATCAAAGCATTTTCTAGGTCGTCCCGCATCTTTCCCGAGGAATTGTTTTAAAATAAAAAAAAAATCGTATGAAATATAACGACCTCGTTAAATCCGAATAAAATAAAACAGAAATAAAATAATAATTACCCAAATTTATTTTCACGATTCTTCTCGGATGAAAGTGTTATTTTCCTTTTTCTTTTTTGAATCTTTTTCCGTATCATGATGTGTGGCGTGACCTTTTTTCACGCATTGTTGAAAATATAATGCTTTCCCTATTCTGTCTCCTCCCTTATCTCCCTATTATTATTAAAAATATCTTATCTATTAAAAACACGATGTGACGAAGTGTTTAGATACATTATTTCTACTTAGCCTTAAGGAGATAAGTTACTTTTAGTAGGCTAATCGCTCCGAGAGAAGAAGAAGAAGAAGGAGAGAAAGTTTTCACTTCCGGAGTATTCGGTAATCTTTCTTTTATAAATTTAGTTTTATATTTACACCTTCGATTATTAATTATCAGAAAATTCCTTAGACGGATTACTTAAAATGAAAACATTTTTCACTATTTATAAATTGTTAATAAGAAAAGTAATCGAATCGGTTATTGTTAGTTCAGTAGAAACCAAATCTTTAGTAATTTTAATTGACTTTCTTTTTTTTGACCTTGTCAGTTGTAATGAGCGTGATATTTAAATATTCAAAAGAAAACACTTTAAACGTCTAATCATCTGTTAAAAAATCCGTCATATAGACTTCATTGTTCTATTATACTTGTATAGGCAGAATATTAATTAGCGATAAGCATTTATGTATCGATAAAATCCATTAACATAAACGATAAATACTTAAACCAGAGGATTAAACTAGAAAAAGTTACGTGTAAACATGTATTTTGATTGATAATTAATTGGAGATCTTATATCTGTATCACATATACTGTGAAGCAGAGCGGTATAGAATTATGTGGGTTTAAAGTAAAATTTTTTTTTTATATACTACCCTTCTCTATGGAGTTATGTAAGAATTTGTCCCTCGAAGACGAGATGCGCGAAAACAGAATTTGAAGAGGAGGAGGGCAGGCCCGCCGTGCGGTCCGGATCCGTGTAGAGTCCCACCACAGGCCCCCAGTGATGGATGTGGGCACCGCCGAAGCAGTCCCGATTACGTATAGGAATCCACAAGCGAGCCCCCATTGACAGACCTCGGAACCAACATCGCGAAGTGACCCCTTTAGTCGCCTTTTACCACACGTGGGGTGGGACAGTAGGCATATTCTAACCCCTTACCCACAAAGGAAAGTAGAAATTGCGGTAATTTATGCTTTAAAAGAAGATTTATTTGTATATTTATGCCCATTATAACAGTAATTTGCTTATTTATACAACCTATAGCGAATTTGCATATTTATCTTAACTACAATTGAAATTTGCATATTAAATAGATTATAAATGAAATTTTTATTTTCGCGTATTGTGCCTTACACCTGAAATTAACATATTCGTATACGTCACACGTGAAATTAGCATATTCGTAACGCCACACGTGAAATTTACATATTCGTAGGCGCCGTATGTTAAACACTTGAAATAATTGAAATTTGCATATTTGCACACGTTAGAACTAAAATTTCAATTTCTTCTAATGCTTCTAAGAAATTCTACTTTCTGTTTGACTATTTCCAATTATATGTTTTTAAAGAATGTTTTTAGAAAGGAAATTGCAACTAAATCTAAGAAATAAATCAATCCCAACTGTCCAATACGTGATAAAAGTATGGTTAAATCAAAATTATTATACGATTATAGAATAAATAATAAATTTAAAATTGAAATAAATTTTCGTAATAGATTTATGAACACGTAGGTTAAAATTATTTAAATTTGATATTATCGAGAAAAATATCATTTTACGTTTTAAAAACATGTTTCGACCTTTATATCAGGGTGTATGCTCAAGGTTTTCTTTTTACTTTTAGAAATTCTAAAACTGTCATCGGTGTGCTTTTAGGCGTATTTTAAAGTAATTAAAATTAGAAAAATATTTTTGTTCATCACTCTAATTCGATATATCTTTTGTTCTAGCGAGAGTTTTAAGTACTGTAAATTAATCTTCTGCATGTTTTAATCTAACTATCTGAGGTTAAAAGTTCGACTTAAATTTTTATAAAATGAGACAGCGACAAGAATATACAGTTAACTTTTTAAAATTCCACTTCGCTCTTTCATAAAACTTTTGTGTAAATTAAAAAAAAAAATGCATTAAAAACAAGTTTTACGTATTTTTTAAATGAGCGAAAAAATTATTTTTTTTTTGTTAAAACGGTGCCCAGAATTTTTAACTGAAACTCAACATCTCAATAATAAATATATTTTAAAAAATACCAATTTAAGGTATAATAATAATGTTTAATTAAATAATTAGGAGAATTTTGTGTAGAAAATAGGGCATACAGTATTCAGAGGCGTATCAAGGGGGCCTCCGAAGAACCTTAAGTTTTAAGTAGCTTATATACTGTATACCTATATGTAGGAATATAAAAAAGGGACTTTATATTCTGGGAGGATGATTATGTATAAATGTGCTGTGTTTATGTTTAAAAGTTTATGTTAGAAGTGCTGATGCTATAATTTTTTTTAGATATGAGCAATTTTTCATCCCTCTAGGCTAGGGGGTGGAAAACTGCTCATATCTTATAAAACTATAGCACCAGAACTATTTAATTTTGATTAAATAAATGTTAACATTTTGTACGGTGATCATTCCAATTTGGGGGCCCCAGGGAGACTTCCGCCCTGGGGCCTCGATAGCTGTAGGTCCGCCGTTGACACTATTGATGAATACGATGCAAATTGCTGTTGTATAAAATATTTTTTTTATAAAATATACATAATTTTTAGATATTTCCTGTCAGACAAATTGTATAATTTATGTTTGATGATTACAAACACTACAGTAGATTAAGAATCGTTAGTATAAAATTGGAAATATCGAATATAAATATCTATTAATCTATCTTGAATATTTAATTATTATAAAATCCCGAAAAAAATGTTCCATTTCGTCGATATACGTACTTAAAATACCGAATGTGTGTTGCAGGTATTAAATTTCAAGTCTAATCATAGCTCACTTGATTTTTATCGATAAGACAGACGCAAGTTTATAAAAATAGAGTGGCAACTTGTTGGAATTTAAAATATATGATTACTTTTAATGAATAATTACGCAAAAAAGTAATTTTTGATTCATTTCTCGCGAAATTCCTCAAACGCAGAATTTCAATTATCCATTTTTCTGTTTAATTAGATTCGTTACTTTTCAGACACTTGCGAATTAATTCTGATTATTGCTAGTTGTTACGAAACGAAGTTTAAAAATATTCTCGTAGAAATAAATTATTATTTTGTGTTTATTACTGTAAAAATCTTCTTATGAATGGTAAATTATATTTAAACGTGATATAATTTTATTAATTTTAACGATAATTATAAATTTTTAATGAATGAATAGTGTCCGTGTGTATTAAAACGTTTGGTGATATTTAGCTTAATTAAAACGATATTTTAATTTGCATTAAGATATTTTTTGAATGTAATTAATAAATAACATTTTGTGCTTGAGTTTATTCAGTTTAAACTCTTGTGGTACGCATTTTTATTTCCTAAAATTCACAAGTTTACAACGTATTCTGCAACCGCGCACTATAAAAATATGGAAAACGTTGATTATAAGTTAAAAAATTAATACTATAATATTCCCAAAATTTAATCATTTTATATAAATTTTAAGATTTATCCCACTTCATCCTCGAGGTAGTCTTTTGGTTTAACCTGGATTATAAATTCTTCGTTAAAAATTCGTGACTGTAAGCTATTCTCAGATAACCGAACTTAAAATACAAAAGACTCCTTAGTGTGTCAATAGTATCACATCTTCCCACTATTCATATATGAGATCTGTATATTGAGTCGAATCACACATGATGCATGCTTCTCCTCCTACGTTGGTATGACGTGCATGTGTACCATAAACAACAGCCACCTCATTACTAACAGCCACGTTTCACTTGCTAAGGAAATGAATTGACAAACAATACAATGGGTCGAATGTAATTATAACAACTACTCAGAATAGAACGTACAGAGTGCATCGTCCAAGGGGGCTCTCATCTATTTAAGAGAGACCACTGCTGTAGTCTGCATTAGTTATAACTTCGACGAGTAAAGAACACATACCTCAACTTATAACATCATGTTGGTTTTTCAAGTGAGTACTTAGTTTTTGAGAACATTTTATAGAATATTACTTACCTTTCGATAAGATGCGTTATCTTCAGATGACATCTTTATCTATATAAATAATAAGATAATAATAATTATTATAGAACTAGAAGAAAATTTTTAAAAATAATTTTTTTTTTTATATACTTAAATCTAATTTTAAGTTTAAGAAATAAGTTTCAAGAATAAGTTTCAAGTTAAGTTCAAGAATAAGTTTCAAGTTAAGTTTCAAGAATAAGTTCGTTTATTATATATAAAAGTTACATTGTTTGATAATTTTTTAATGATTTCCAATTGAAAATAATTGATTTACATTGTTTCACAAGTTTATTTTCTAATATTAAATTTAATAATCAACATTTTTTTTCTCATCCGCAAAATTATTATTATAAGGTGTCTAAGCTGTTGATGTGGTTCAGGAAACATAAAAATTGGAGTATTTTACATCTGAAAGAATACAATCGAAAGTATTTTACGAATTTAAAGCGGCATGGCTTTGCATATTCCGAACATTCGAATACTGTATGTTCTGAATAGCGTGACCATTGAAACATTATGATGTTTAATTGAATTCAGAATAATATTAAAGACTGTCGTGCAATCCGAACAGATGCGTATATGAAAGATACACGCGTATAATACACAAAATTAGCATATATACCTGTACCTTTCATACAAAATTAGCATATACGTAGAGACGTGTTTAATTAACATTAAAAAATTAATTGATATCAGAATAGGTTTCTTTTCCTTCGCTTTGATGAATAAATTATAGAATATTATACGAGGAAAATTGCATTTGAAAACTGAAAGGTAGTTCATTACATTATAATTGCTTTTTAGTTTAGTCGTCCTTAATTTCTTGATTTTAATCTTTGATCTTTCTTAATCGCAAAAACTATTTTTCTATTAGTTACGCTCTAAACTCTTAGAGAGAAATTATTACATTCAATTATCTGGTTTCTAACAAAAATCAATCGTTATAACTTTTAATTCATTCTTGCAAACAACGCGGAAGTTATAAAAAGTTCAAGACTCATTCTATTTTTGTTATAGTCTCGAGGCACATTGAATCTGGAAATAATGAGCTATTAAATGATTAAGTATTATAAAAATGTTCATATTAAACACGATGAGATGTATAAATATACGTTAAAAAAAAAAAAAACCGTTTCGATTTGTGTAATAAAAATAGTTGTCATAAATTTTATAAAAATCTGTAATATACGTAACGTAAAAAGTTAAACCGATTTTAACTTTTTCCGTTTCAGTTTCAACCAGATTTTTTTTCGTTGTATATTTCACTTATTTAATGTTTCTTCGTTAAAATAATAATAATAATAGTAATAATAATTTTTCCTTGCATTATTCGTAATACAATAAGGAACAAATGAAGTACACAGTATTCATTACACAAAAAATAATAAAGTTTTAACCGAGTTTAAGTTTCATATAATTCACTGTATCCAATTTCATAGATTTTATTAAAATTTGCAAAACAAATTATGCGTTAAATGCGATAATCGTTCAGAGTTTAACTTAAATCAAATTGCATAAAGTAAAATGAACTAATCATAAAATATTTTAAAATAATTATTTATTCAATGATAGTTTTTTTTTTAAATATATTTAATATATAACAGGAAAAATATAATAAATAGATCGATAACATTATTCTACTTTGTTAGTAGATCTCTGTAAAATTTAATAGAACGTGATTTTTTTTATTTATTCTGCTCTTATGGCAGAGTTAGCACAGTTGGTGATATAAGGAAACTTTATAGCACACGAAAAAATTAATGAGCATTTCATTTATCTTAAATATCTTATAAATCTAGGCTACTTTCGACTTTCTCTCTTTTTTTATGCTTTGAAGAATTTTACGTTGTTCTTTGTTACAGTAAAGCACTCAACTATGGTTGGAAAATATTTAGAATTTTAACAGATTTTAATTTTCTAAAAGAACGATATAAATATCGAATTTTCAAGCTCTCTAATATTCGAGTTTATAAGGAAGTGTGATAAAACGGTGTTAATCAATTAGTTATATTTTTCTCACTACTTAACCTAATTGTTATATGCAGATGAGAAAAATATTGTTACAAAAATAAACTTGAGTAATTTTCACTAATTAAGTGGGTCACATTCCGGAATTTTAAAAGGGGTCAATCATCATTGTTGGAAGGTAATAAATATATCTTATAAGCATTATCACACGAGAAAAGTGCCCGATAAAGTTATAAAAAGTTTAGATATAATATAAACAGCTGATTAATAAAACTTTAAATTTTATTTCAGATTATTCACTTTCTACCAATCTTGGCACTGGCCATCGATGTGCAGGGCACAAAGTCTCCAGCTTTCTTAGCAACTTCTAAGAAAGACAAGAGCGATACTAAGAAAGAAGATAAATTGCAGACAACAACCACTTCGAATCATAATCTATTTTCACTTCTGAATACCTTACCTAAGTCAAACAACCACAACAACCCGAACAATGATAACAAAGATAACAACAGCAATAACAACAACAACAACAACAATCCAAATAGTTACTTTATGTTAGGAAAGCCACCTCTCTACGGAAGTTCTATTTATACTCCCGCACCTATTTATAATCCATCGTCATCTGATGATTCGAAAGATAAATCAACTACTTCACCTCAACCTCACCCAATTCCAGTACCTTTATTCTTGGCTCCACATTTGAGATCAGGATATCCGCCTGTAGTTCCTATTTATTTTGCACCAACGATTAGAGGGAAACCAATTCTTCCTCGAGGACTGCCACCAAATATTGTACCAATATTATTAGCACCTGCACCCACAAATCCAGAAAGAGATGTCCATCCACAGTCTATATCTAACACACCATCTGGATTCAACCCTTTGGCATTCTTACCCCCTCACTTACAGGCACCCAAACTCGGAGATATTCCTTTTAATGCTAAACCGAAAGTTTTCGGATTTGGACAACATGGCGGCTATCCTCAAATACCATTTCCTGTACAGTATCCATTCGCATACAAAGGACAGAATCTCGGAGGTGTCCAACAACCAGTAGCAGCTCTACCCATTAAAATCATCCCAGGAAGTCACTACGGAGGAGGAGCATTTATATCGCCTAAAGTGCAGATCCCATCTCTAAAATCAGGCAAACACAACCCCTTATCGAATATTTATCCATTCCAACAGCAATTTCAACCCAATGGAGGAGTCTCAGCATCATTCTTGCCAAATTATCAACAAAACGGTTTTAAACCAACGGTAGTATACGATGACGATTTCAATCAGTTCAGATTTAAATAAAGGAAAAGTTTGTAATCAGAAAATTCAGTCTAATATTCCTCATCTTAGTCAACCGGATTATTGTTTAATATTACATTTATACCAAATTTTATATGAATATCTACAAGCATAATTATGCATGTGATGCATTTTTTGTTGTAGTTATATTTTATTGTAAATAAAGTTTCTTTAAATAATTTATTTGATTTTTGCAATACATTTTTTTCATTATCACATAAAATATTTTTGATTATTAATACTGAAAATACTGCAACTAAAAACTTAAACTTAATTAAGCGCTTAAATAAACTTATCAAATGGGAAGTCATATTTATGTTTTACTTGAATAACATTACTTATTGTCATATATATATATAGCATATAAGTAATTATCGTAATATAAAACTATGATGATAAAATAACTTACACTGATGATAGGGAAATAATGCAACAATATTCCAAAGGTAGTAATATAAATTATAACTGATGCGGTTCATTTCCCAAAGATAGTAATACAAAATTATTCCAAAGGTAGTATACTGTAATATAAATTATATAGTTCAATGATACAGTTAATAAATATAAATAAATAACAAAAAAAATTAATTTTCTTATATAAACATCTTATATAAAAATTTATCAGTTTTAAAGATTAAATTAATTTGATTGTTAAATAATAAAACCTTAACAAAATTTTTTTGGTGAACATGATAAAGTACTTGAATTTTAAATATAAAAAAATGCATATATTTAATATTTGAATAATGGACTAATGTTTGAAAGCATTCTATACTTTTCATAAGTTGTATGAGTTTAATAAATCATCATCAAGCTACTGCAGTTTTACATTAACATATTTATTACATTTGTATCTTGATCATGTGCATCTTTTGCATCTGTATCATGTTTAAGATATACTGAAGTTTAAACTGTATCGTGTTTCTTACCATTCGTCTACACTACAAATGTAAATCATCATCAATCATGTACAAATAATTATACGATTGGGACAATTGTGAACTGGGTCGAGGGCTGGATGTGTTTGCCCCAAGCTTTATTTATTGCAAAATTTATGACTCAGTAGTTCTTTCATAAAATCAATTTAATAAAATAATAATTTGATCAGATTTCCGGCCTCATTAAAGATCGAATGATGCATATCTAATCATGGCAATAACTTGTATTCAAACAGAGACGGATCATTGCTCGGACCACAATTCAATTTAAGAGTGAATAATCGATTGAAAACATATTATTTTACTTTTTTCCTAGCTGAAACGTGTTCGTGTAGATATTAAAACTGAACAGATTTAGTATTAGCAAGTGGGTCACATAAACGGAATGTAGAATGGTATCAATACTTTTTTTGGTTCTCAACAAATAAAGAACATTTTGAAATAATTTATGACCTAAAGGACAAATTTTGCAACAGAATTTTTCCTGATAAGCGAAGATCAAGTAATCTTAAAAAAATATTGTTTGCTATTGTTTTACGGCTAATTTATTTTTGACAATATAAATATAGAACGTAATGCGGCTCGTTATGTTACTGAATGAATGAAAATCTGTGAATTTTGCTTTTAGAAACATCATTTCTGAACAGATGAGCAAATTATGGTTATTCTATATTTTCTATTATTTAAACAATGGATTGTATTTGATTGACAAGCAGGGGAAAAAATCAATAAACTGATATGTTTTTTCTATCAAGGGAAACTATACCCATAATGGAATCAATGAATAATGATATAAAATATGAATAGTTCCGTTCAGTACAGTTAAGAACACGCTTAAATGTGTGACTTCAGTCTAAATATCTCTAAAACTCATAACATTACATAATGAATGTTTTTTTGTTTTATTTGCAATGAATAATTTGGTAAATTAATCTTTTGAAAAAATGTGTAAAACTAAATTTGCAAATTAAAACCAATTTCAATAACAAATTAAATTTTGAGAAAAAAAAAAAAAGTTTTTGTGTGTATCTACTATATTGGGATGTCAAGAATAATACAACGCATAAATATATTTAATAAATAATTTATTTATTTTTTTAATCTTTGCTTAGCAATCTTACTTATGAATGTACATTTGAACAAATGTTTTTGATAGGATGGTTTTTAAAACCAGATAAAATCACGAGATTTTGATATCCGGTGTCATCCATTTTAGCCGAATCTTGCAAACGATGATCGGATAACTTTTATGCGATTGAATGCTTATTGGATTGGAAGACGGGTGGGTTTGTCGTTGTCATCTACGATTTAACCGTACAATCCGAGACCTCCGAGGCCACCGTGTCCAGCACCAGTATATCCTGCTCCAGCACCTTTGCCAGCCAAGGCAGAGTATTGATCGAGGCCGTATCCTTGCAGACCGTATCCTTGTTTGCCGATAGCTTTTTCTCCATATCCTTTAGCACCTTGTACAGCACCTTGGCCATAACCTGCAAGACCGCCTTCAGCACCGTAAGCTCCGTGACCTCCGTAAGCACCGTGGTGTCCATAGCCCAATCCATAAGCGGCCTTACCGCCTGAACCGTAGGCCTGATCTAAAGCGTACAACCTTTCTTTGTCGAGGGCTTTTGTGTGACCTCCAGTGTAATGATCGGCGTAAGCTCCCTTGTGAAGGCCTACTGCTCCGTGACCGGCGTGGCCTCCATATCCTCCTTCAGCGAAACCTTTCTTCAAACCATGAGCACCATAAGCACCTACGCCTTCGTGTCCATGTAATTGATGGCCGAGAGCTCCATAGGCTTGTTTTCCGATGGCACCCTTATGCAAACCGTGAACAGCGTATCCTCCTAAACCACCAGCACCTCCGTGACCAACTCCACCATGGCCGATTCCGCCAGCAACAGGAACAGCTGCTGTTAAATCGGCAGTTAAATCACTCTCCTCATCTTCCATCTCGGCATAGACTGCCACGAAGGCAACTACCAAAATGAACTAAACAAAAATCAAATTTAATGATTAAACACCATATATATATTAAAATTTGCAATTCATAACGGACAGATCAAATTACTTACCAACTGTTTATACATTGTGATTACTTCTATACCTGAGCCGCGATTAATGCTACTTGCTAGTGAAAGTTGTTTATATACTCTGGTGATAGAGGCTGCACCCATTGGGTCAGAAGGTTATATTTTTTTCTGTATCATTGTGTCCCCCTTACTTGTATCTCGATTAGCCATCACGTAACAGTGACAGTATGTGGGACATCAGTCGACCATACGGAAATGTTTGTTTTAGATTTCACAGACCTTAAACATGGCATATTGAAAAATCAGGCGTGGTCGCCCTACATTATCCTTCAGAAGGGTCTAAGATTAAAACGAAAAAGTGAAAAGAAAAAAAAAAATTAGCTATTTCCTCTCTGATGAGGTTGTTTCAACAAGTAGGAAGTAAACTTTCTGCTTTTAAACACCGTATCATGTCAAGCGTGTAATCATTTAACACGTACTTTTAATTCATGCTGACTATGAATCAACGAAGAAATAAAACTTTCTGTAAACTTGAGCCACATTTTGATAAACGGTAATTAATTTAATTAATTTAAAAAGCATATATAAATACATAAATTACTACAATTTAAGAACGAATAATTTATATTTAGATCATAAAATATTTTCTTTTTTTTTTTTTTTAGAAAAATTATATAATTTTTCCAATAAGCAAAAATTAAATTTTAATTTTTGTTTAATGTTAAAAGGAAATCGGGTCACCTTGCTAAAAACCAATTTCTCAATGCCCTAACCTAGTTGATATTGTTTGTTTTTAGAAAAAGACAATGAAAAACAAATATTTAAATTAATATATTTTATAATCCGCACAACTAGTAATTTTACAAAATATATAAAAATCTTTCATAATAATAATAATTGTTATAATTTTTAAATTATTAATCCTATTGAGCTATCGAGCACTTAGTGTTAATAAGAAGGTAGGAAGTACTTATCCCAGTGACATATTTTAAAATGTTAACCTTGCGAAGATGAAGAAGTATAACACTCGATGATGATAAAATATACATACGGTATATATATATTTTCATATTTAATAATTAACAATGGTGTTTTATTTTTATATTTATGTTATTTATCAGAAAATAAATTTATATTAATGCTCAAGGCGGTTAGATTGACCTTTGAAGTTTTTGTTTTTTAAAATGGGAAGGGATTACTATGGTACCTCAACTTGATTTTTATTACTTATTATGTTCTTATTACCTATTATTGAGAAATTATCGAGTTTTATTTTCCGTATAAAACGAGTTTAAAGAATATTTTGTTCATATTGAATTTCCAAACCAATAAATGCTTCGGGATATTTTATCAAAATATGATATATTTTTTTAAAAATTTCAGGTTAATGCTTATAATAAGATCATATTTTATGATCTAAAAGAATAAATTTTATTGGAAGCAAATCTATATTTTCTAACTTCTTAGTTATACTTTTTTTTTCCATAAATATAATTAGTTCAGCATTAAGTAAATCATTATGTAAATAATAATAATTTAATCATATTTCTTCACTAATTAAACTATATTTCGTTCTAAGGAACTACTAAAAAAAATTCTTACTATTGATGTGACCAAGGTGATTCATGTAGTTTGAAGAAATATTAGTCAATGCTTTCTTCGCCTGGAGAATTCATCGTCTGTTTCGAAACAAACTTTCTTTTATGAAATATAAACTAGATCATAATCCCCTAGTAACGCTGGATAGAGTCTTTTTTTTTGGATAATATACCCAGAAGCATTATAATTATGCATTTTTTTTTTTGTTAATTAGTCTTTCGGTCAGTCTATGCACTAAATAGAGGGATTCGCATATTATTAAACATATAACGATGCTTTATTTAGTTCTTTAATTACTTTGCAAAGAAAAGGTAATAAACAGAATGTTGTATATAGAAAAAAGAAATTTTTTCAATGGAAAAGAAGTAAAAAAAAATTAATCCTCTAAACAATGGAAAGTTTACAGTTTTTAGTTGTTGATTTTGAATTTACACAGGAAATTCAAAAATGGAATCAAAGAAAAATTCTTACAAACAATTTCGGTTTGCATAAAAAAATTATTTACATTCGAGAAATTAGCAATTATTATGCAAATAATTGAACATTCTTCTTTTTATTGCCTTTTCACACGTCTATGTGGAATCGGCATTTGCTTCTTTTATTTTCTTCCATTCTTTTCTACATTGAGCCTCCTGTATCCTCCAACCTTTCTCTCTCAGGTCCTCTGTCACCTTATCTTTCCATTTCGACTGAAGTCTCCTTCTTTTCCTTTTTTCTCCCTCTTCAAACTATTCTCTCTCTTCCGATATGATGATAATTACGAATATTGAATATATAGATTTCTCTATAAATTTAAATATTGCTTCAGTGCAAATAAGAATATCATAGAAACATTAGTATACAAATTTCAATGAAAATATTTTGAATATGCAAAATGTATTAGAAGAAAGTCAGAATCTTTATTGAAGTAAATATTTAAAATATTAATTCTTACAATGTATTGCAGAAAATATATTTCTGAAGAACAAAATTAACTATCAAAATTAGAATAAAATATTTATTACTAAAAAAATTGATAGCATCTTATCTTGCTAAATTCATTTCGAAACAATACGATATTTTTCAATTTTCAAAAATATCAAAACATATTTTTGAAGATTTTCATTGAAATTTCATATATAAGGCATTAAATCTTTCAACCATCAATTCAACATACTGAAAAATTCAATAATGCTTTGCATATACTAACGATGCAAAAAGTTTTTGAACATAATTCTGTAATTATTTTCGTTTACATTGAATTAAATCAAAATATAAATCATTATTAGCATATTGCACTGATTGCTTGTAACAAATTATAAAAAAATGCATTGTTTATTAATGAATGTTACGTTCTACAAGAATTCATTATTTAGTAATGAGATATTATCACAGAATAATACAGTATTGTTACAAATAATCTAATAATCTGAAACTGTTAATCACATATTTATCGATATAAAATATTTTATATTGTTTGTTATAATTCTTCAAATTAATTTCATTTATAAAATTTTATAAAAATTGCATTATGCGACGGATGAACATCGATGAACAAATAAATCCCTAAGGGTAGAAAAATATGTAATAAAATAGGTCAGTTAGCATATTACTCCGATTTCTTAAGGGTCAGTAATTAGGTAAATAGATATATTTCATTACTGGCAACCCACATAATTATGAAAAAATATACAAAAGTTTGGATCTAGTCTAGACAATGGGGTTTCTAGTATCACATGTTTTTGAATGGGACTAGTCATCTGGGGTTTCTGGACTATTGGTTTCGAACTAAGATTGCTAGAAATTATGTTACACTCCGAATTAAATCATTTCATATGGTATTTATTCTGGTAACTGCGAAGTAAGTTCGAGATTTTTTAATTCAGCAGTTACATCTTTACAGATCATTATAAGTAACTTAGATGAGGCATTATTTAGATATACAGACTAATTAAATAAAAAATTATTATTATTTATATAAGTTGCACATAGAAATCTTCAATAACATGCAGAAAACAACTACATAGTATTCTTCCTTATGGGAAAATAAGACGAAACATCCGAGTTATATGAATGCCAATCATAATTTTAATAATATATCCAGTTTTTATATATTATTTCCTTGATGTAATATTTGAATTTGTATAAACTGAGAGGTTAACAATAGAATTTTCCATTGTTTTCCTTAATATTTTCATTAATTTATCTTAATTATCAGAAATAATGTTTGCATATATCTCTATAGATTTATGTGTGTTAAACTCTTAAAATAAAAACAATAACAGCAATATTAAAAAAAAAAACAATATTAAATTGCTATTGTTAACATCTCAATTTGTATAAATTGGAATATTAGATCTATTGAACTGAATGTGATGTCATAAACATTAAACCCAATTTTTCTCGAGAACTAAGGATTCCAGGAGAAAAATTAGCGATGCCTATGAATATCATCCTATGCCTATCAGTTATATGTCTATCATCCTATGCCTATCATCATATGTCTATCAATTTTAGCGATGCCTAAATGGCATCGCTAATTTTCCTATTCATTTTCTCCTTTCTCATTCATTCCTATGAATATAACTATATTCCTAGGAATCGCTCTATGTAGTTATTTTCCAGTTTCTAGTTTGTATAGTAAAGAACATCGATGCTTTAACATTACTTATTTGAAAATTTATACTGACTGTGAATATCATAATCAGAACTAACTGTTTAGAACTGTAATCATATCTCTTACTTCATACAAAAAGTATTGTTTAAGATTAAAAAAAAAATATATGGCGTGAAAAAATATTAATTAACTAATTATACAAAAGAAATCTTTAATTTTACCTTACGAAATAACTATAAGAGAATATTAGGTGGTTATAAAATAGAACAAGTGTGGCCTTGCAACATTACCACCATCTATAATGACCTACATTTTTTTTCTAAGAATAAATAAAAGATAGTTAAAAATAACGGATGTACAACAGAATACGAGAATTGTTTAGGAGTTATTCAATACCTCTTTGCCTTTGTTCGAATGATTACAAATCGATATAGTTCATTTCTTTCACTCTACCACAATAATTAGAATGTGTTTCGCTTATTTATCACAAAATAAACGAGTATTTTTGTACTTCATCTCTATATTAATTTCTGATTCTAATTACAGTACGAAAATCATATATATTTATTGAAACAAAGCTTTATAAATTTAAACTTGCGGTTTTCCTAGTATAGAGTAATAGTATTTTTTTTTTTATACGTCGGTGAAGGTGACAAGTTTCTTTCAAGCAAAAAATATCAGGTCAGCAGGAAGTGTGAATAACGGAAGTAAAATGATTTTTTTTCATTTTTTTTTCGATTTTATTCCTTTATGTCGTACTTTGCACAAAATTATTAATATTTTTATAGTCGATATATTAATGGTTATAAATTATTCGTTATCTCCTTACTTTATCGCACTTCCAGAAATGTATCGTTTTTCAGATGAAAATTGATATGTGGCGACGGCTCTGACGCTATATTTTTAATCAGGATCTGTAATAATTCAGAAATGGAGGATATATATAAAGTAAGTAAGTGTATTAATTGTTTTCAGAACTACTCATTAAAATAAAAATATATAACTAGCATTAACAGATGAAACATGTAGAACTTGCTATTCAGAGATTCAATTTATAGAAAGAAGAATCTTGAAAGAGGGAATGTAAGAGATGAAGAGGGAAGAGGAATAAAAATAATGCTACTCGATCCTGTTTTTTCTGCAAACTGAAAGTAAAATTGTTTTATTCCTAATGATCATCATATAAAAAATTAAAAAAATCTTATCTATGTTATCTTATATAAACAATCAAATGAAGGTAACGAGGTAGCCAACAAAAATAAGCCGAAAAAATGAGAGTAGAAAAGTGAATAATGTTAAAAAAAAATAATTCATAAAGTACACAATGTTTGACAAATAAGAATATTTTTATTTTCTGTCCTGGTCAATTATAAATATAATTATTAAAAAAATAGGGTGCAATGAATTGTGTAAGAAAGTGGGTTCATTTTCGTCACACAAATGGAGAATTTTATAAAAAAAAACTCTTAAACTAGAAGAAATTGGCATCAGAATGAAACAAGTGAGCATATACAGTATATACAACACATACAGTATATGTTATTTCTTATATACTTATGTATTAGTATTCTTATATACTTATATATTAGTATATTATTTTAATTTATTAAAGAGCTTTCAAATCTAAAATATTAACTTTTAATTAAATTTTATTATATATTTTCTGTCATAAATAAAATTCTCAAATTTAAAGAAAGTTATGTTTCTCGTAAATCAGCTGTTATACTGTATTTACAACTGTAATTCTTAATGAAACTAAAAATATTTATAAAGATGTCTCAAAAAGTTCAGGTAATAAATTCCTTGGTGAAATTTTAATATGAATAATTATTTGACAGAAATCCTCAACTGTATATTCAGATGTGATTATTTTGAAAAATAAAATTTTTATATTTTCAAATATTTGCTGTAAACTCTGCTTTAATTATTAAAAAAAAAAAAAACAAAAAAGTTTTGAAAAAGAAATAATAAATGCATGACTCAAACGTTTAAGTAATATTTTAAAATTACAAATAAATTTCGTGTAATCTCATCAGACATGAATACTGGATAATTTATATAAGAGAACTGCATGAATATGCAAATTAGCTATTTTTAAGACTAATAATAACGCCAAAACAAAAACAATTTATAATAAAAGAAGTAGTGAAATTTTGACAATTAAAAGTAGAAGGTAGATCTGTTAAACAAATTGCTGCTATTATTAACAGAATACCAAGTAATATTTACAAAATTTTGGCAAAAGATGGTAATGTTCACTCCAGAAAACGAACGGTTAGATTTAATCAATCGGGGATAAGAGTAGAATAATAAAGTTGGCATTACGTAATATATCAAACATTTTTGGTGATTCTAGTTTCAAGGACACTGTTCACCGGACGTTAAGAGCATGTCTCAATCTGGCATTCATCACAATGAAAGGAAAACCATCATTGAAAGTGGAACATTTAAAGCAAGGATGCAATGGGGACGTGAGCATATGCCATGGACAAATGAATAGTTGTCTATAATTTTTATTAGTTTAAAAAATTGGAATTTGGATGATCCTAATGGCTGGTGAGGATATTTACGTGATTTAAGGAAATCGCCAAGAACATTTTTCAAACGACAACAAAATGGAGGTTTTTTTTTATTATTAAAAAACAGTCTAAGAGAGAAGATGAGCCCCCTACCATTCAAAAAGAATACAAGGGGGCTCTCAAAGTGGAGGTTCCGTAATGTTATGGGAAGGATTTAAATTTAATATTATAATATATTTGGCATTTATTTCAAGTCGTTAAAAATCTGAAAATTATCAGAGACTTTAAAGGATGTCTTCTTCCTTATGGCAGTAAAATTGGAGATCTTAATTGGATTCTTCCAGCAGGATAATGCATCAATTCACTTATCAAGATCAACTTTGTTATGGTTATTGAACATCGTGTGAATGTTATGGAATGGCCAGCTCGTAGTTCTGATTTTAATCTTATAGATAATTTATCAGATGATTATAGCACGATATGCTTTTGCTGCAGGAAAAACAGTATTTAAATATATATCACACCTAAAAACTGCAATGGAAAACTGTTGGTTTAATTTGGAATCGGAATTATATCAAAATATTAATTTATGAAAAATAGAGTATTTGATGTTATTTCTAACGGAAGAAACTCTATAAATTGTTAACTTATGTATTCACATCTAATAAATTTTACTAAACTTATCCTTATACTGTCTAAACTTTTGAGGCAACTGTTTTCTTATTTTTTCTAAAATTCTGAATATTCACAAAATTTATTATAGCAAACAGTTAAAAATGTGAAGACTTTTTTATTTTCAAGATACAACCGCATCTTAATATACAATTTTCGTTTCATTAAAATGATTTTTATAATGAAAATTTACAGTATGTCTAAACGTTTAAAGTTTTTCAAAATTTTGGTCTACACGAAATTATAAAAGACTAAACTGTTATAATACTTAGTTTTTGTTAACGTTTATCTATAACTGAATGATATAGAACATATTAAAAAAAAAGTTAGTTTTAATATGTCATCTCAAATACAAAATAGATAATCTTATGGCATAAATTATCCACAATTCTTAAAAATTAATATCAACGTGAACACATTAATTCCAAAATCATATTCTTGTGCCAGCTCAGCTAAGCTGGGACAAGCATTCAGTTTCTCTACTCTTGAGCAAGCAACAAAAACAGAGGAGGGACCTTTTACTCGTTGTGGAAAGCAAGAGAGGAGAGAGGATCTTTAGTGTACCGTTGGGCAAAGCGACAAAGCAAACGAGACCCCTCTCTGGTCAGCAACAAGCGAAGGAAGAAGCAATAATTTTTTCTGAAGGATCTAGAATCAGTCTGTGTCCTATTTATCATCATAGGATCCGGATCTATCTATCGATTCTAATCCTTCAAATTTTTTTTTTTTTTTTTATAAAAAGTAATAATTTATACAATAACTTTATTTTTATTTTAGTTTTATTCTTTCAAATATAGCTTATATAATATAAATTCCATAAAAAATATAGTCGAAAATTATATTTATTATGGAAACAATTTTACAACAAATGAGATAAAATAAAACTGAAAATGCACAGTTTATATTACTTAATTTGTTGAGAAATTATTTCGTTAATGGTTAACTCTTACCAAAACAATTTCTCCGTTACTCCTTACTGAAACAATTTCTCAACAATTTTGTCATCTTTCAAAATCAATTTTTATCATTTCTCAGCAATTTTCTTTTGTCAACAATACACTTCTTGGGTTTTATCATTAAATCAAATTATATATTTCATTGATGATAATCCAAAGCATCTGATAAAGATTGATTAATGCGTGACAGCAACTTCCGTCACGCATTTAATCTGTTTGAATGATCCCAACAAATTGGTCGCTGTTGTTTTTTCAATACAACTGCTGTTTTAATCAAGCCAAATCGGTAGAAAAAAAATAATATACATAATTTTTTGAGAGAGAAAAAAATCGTTTTTTAATCGAATATATTCGATTAAATTTTGAATTAACTATTTGACGTTTGTTTACTGCTATGAAAACATACTGCATATATATATATATATACATTAAAGAAAACATTGACCTTGTGACAGTGAAGCGGCGTGAGTACGTCAAACAAATCAGTTCACTGACCTCTGTAGTTAACTTCCTGATATTCCACTGTAAACATTCAGAAATGGAGTTTAACTTTAATGGAAAACGCGCTTTAGTTACAGGAGCAAGTAGAGGTAAGTAAAAATAAGAAAATTTTAACACAAACAGCATGAAATAAAAAAAATTTGTATAATATTGCTTCTATCAGGATAGCATATTATTGACATAAACGTTAATCTTTGTTTTTTTTTAGGTATTGGACGAGGAATTGCCATAAAGTTGAGTGAAATTGGTGTAAATGTAGTAGCACTGAGCAAAACACAAGCTAATTTAGATATTTTGAAATCCGAGGTATTTATAAATATTTATTTTTAATTATTTTTACTATAATATATTCGAGCTTATCACATAAATTCACAAAATTACTCAATTTTGAACTGAAATAATTTAAATTTTTTTTATTATAAAATCCACACATTTATTGAATTATTAATAGATTTATATCAATGATACTGAATGTACCGAAACAATAATAATTTAAAGTTGTTTCTGATAGGTTCCTTCAATTGAAACTATTGCTGTAGATCTTACTGACTGGAACAAAACAGCTAAGATAATTTCGGGACTCGGTGTCTTCGATTATTTGATAAATTCTGCTGGCTGTTTAGCAATAGAACCGTTGGAAAACATTTCTCAAAAATCCTTCGACAGGTATTGTATTAAATGAAAGTGAATTTTTTTAATTATAGAATAAATAAAACTCATTTCAATTTCTTCATTTCTTCGCTTGTATATTATGTAGTTTCTAAAATTATTTAACATACGACAGGAATAAAAAATAAATTCCATTAAGTTACTCGAGCTTAAAACCATAAAGTGATTATGCTCACGACAATTCATTGCTTCATAAAGTTCAGTATAATTAGAAAGTTTTAGTAAACAAGTATATAGGAAAAATATTTCATGAAATTTTATATATATATATAAAATTTCATGAAATATTTATATAGTTTAAAATAATAATAGAATATTATTTTCGATGTGATAGTATAATTTACACTTTGTTTTATAATCATTTAAAAAATTTTTATATAAAGTAAAGATCTAGTTAAAATATAATTTCGATAATCCGGCATTGTCCGGACTTGGTAATGCCGGATTATCAAGTATGCCGAGTAGAAGAAATATGTCAGATGCTAGAAGA